>JZLH01S0544615.1:20715-32538 GCA_001188425.1 Eucidaris tribuloides
ACATTCATTTTCAAATCTCATGCCTTGATGCACATCAATAAGTTGGAAGAGAGTTTGGGCAAAAGTATCATTTTCTCACACTTTGCTAAGGAAGGGCTAGATGAGGCCCCACTCCTAAATCTCGACCTGACCATGATGGTAGTTTTTGCTATCAAAAATAATCCCGTACCTGTAGGTGTACGTCAACAAATATTGAACAAACTATACCTGAATTTTGTACGAAAGACTGGGATTTTTAAGACTTTTTATCATCATGCTGTGATCCAAATATAACCACATCCTCCACAGGGCTTACCTTTGTGAGTGAAATATTTTGCATGATCATTATTCTTGATTACGGAATGGTTATTGACATATCCAAAACTATGATTGTAGGTAGGCCCTGGTGAGAGTTTCGAACTTGGTGGTTATGGCATAATCTAATATCTGTCTATTCATTGATTCATTCATATAGTTCGAATTTATGTGTTAATTACAATAGCTGTGATCGATTTCCCTCCCTAACGGACCAACGCGTGAGTTGAGATGTGTTATTTTCCAGAGGCATAAATTATTTAATCGTTTGAAAATATGAGGTAAAACAGGTAGCCTATGCTCTTTAAGGGGTTGATTTCTAAAGTGAACCTTACGGTTTTAGTACCATGCAGACTCGAGGGTATTCACAACGATTCATAATCGAGTTTTCTTGTTGTAATACTAAATTAAGAGGTCCGCCTGGACTAAATTTAGAGTGACACCAATTCAATCATAAGATCCCACGGTCAGTCTTTCGGGTCACCCCGTCGCGAGAAAGCTTCCCTTCCATCAATCTGAAAAGATAAAACTTTACATTAAATGCCACCATTTTGGAATTGAAATTTCAGTGATATTTAAAGCCAAATGGTTAAATGGGTTGAAATCTTTAAAACCTGTATCTACTCCATTCTACTTGACTAAGATAATTTCTCATACACTCTAAATGATCAATTTTTTATGGTTTAATTTTTTTCAAGCAATCTTAACTGATCATTTCTGTTTATATTTTATTTTGAAAGAATACGCACACCAAAATATTGGGTATAATTTCGGAGTTCCTTACCCAGATAACATTTACATTTATCTAATGGAGGGGGTTGCCCGTGTCTATTAAAGCACAGTTTCCCAGAACTCCTACTCTAGTAACATACTAATATTTCGCAAATTTATTTTATATTTTACCTATAGGGCTCCTTTAATATATGTGCCGAGTCGTTTTGACATGACTAACCAAACAAAACAGGCTTTCACGCTTTTGAAGCAGATTGAAGACGAAAACGGAGTAAAGGGCATAGAGAGGAAGGAAGATGAAGGAAGGAAAACAAGGAGCACATACGCAGGACCTTATATGTAAAAGTGACATGATGTTTAAGAAAACAGAACGTATTCGTTTTTGTGTCAGTATTGAAGTTGAGAAAAGGCGGGAGGGAAGTGAAAGAAGCAAAGTACACAGATGGTCCATCAGGAACCAGAACAGTCAAAATGGTTTGTCTGGGGTCTTAACAAAACCTCGCGCAAATTTGTGAACGTGAATATCGCATTAGCGGCAACACATGACGATAATTCCAACCCGGTTCAGTTAAAAACAGTAATTGTGGAACTCAATACCATTGTCATGACTGTCTCTGGTGTCCCCAGACAGAACTTTGCCTATACAATATTACCTCTCAATTTAGGTCAACATGGGTGGGAGTTGATTGTTCGTGTCGTTTTCATTTTCGGAAACTTTAAAGTAACTGGGTGAAAACCAGAATCCGCTCTACTTGCGATGCATTTAAACATTTGGAGTCATTATGTCCCGAGGCGAAATGAAATGTTATGGAACGACAGCCCTATTATGTGACGAATGATCGTGCACGTTACATAATTACAAACCTAACAGCAAAACCGCAAACAAGTTGAACGTTATTTTGTGATGAAATTAAGTCAGAGTTGAATCTTTCAGAGCGGTTAACATCTCACAACGAATGAAGATGTCTCGATACAGCTTTTCTACTTAGGAATCTGCTAAAACAACTAGCAAAAGCTGTTAAACTGTAATTCGTCACTGCAATTCTGAGACTTGGTGTAATGGCAGACCATTTGATGTACACTGAACATTGTCATGACACGTTTTTGCTTCAATAAAATAAGGGTTAAATTTCAATTTGCCACCAACGTGGGTGACTGATTCACCAATCGTGTGTGACTGATAATATTCAGATGTCTCAGGAAAGATGAGTTGTCTGAGCATTTTGATATAATGATTGACAGATATTAACAGATCTCGTTTGTGTGCGTGTGGTTTAATGCTTTTTATTAACTTCAAGTGTATTTCTCGAATTTGACGCATATGAACATCTTGAAATCCTGTTTTGAATAAAATCATTAACTCAACAAGAATCGGTAATCTCACTAATCTGTCAATACAAAATGACAAGCAGGCAATTGTCAAATACATCTGGATTTTATTGTAGCCTCAGTCTACATTGGGTTTCAATAAAACCCTGAACCAGATGTAAACTGAAACACATATCACTTGTAACGATTCGAAGACTTTGAACGAGCTAAGTTACATTGTATCATATACATGTATATGAATATCTGTTTAGTCTTTCGATAAAGCCACACTACTATTAACTCTTAAACATACCAAGAGGATTGAAACCTGTATAGACGTTATGTGTATTACTTGGTACGATCTGCGACTCGAGCATGTTAAGAGTTAACATTGCACGTTTCAAACCGCTGTCGTTTTGGAAATAAATGAATAAACGAATGATTAAATTA
The DNA here is from genome assembly GCA_001188425.1 of Eucidaris tribuloides. Taxonomy (NCBI): domain Eukaryota; kingdom Metazoa; phylum Echinodermata; class Echinoidea; order Cidaroida; family Cidaridae; genus Eucidaris; species Eucidaris tribuloides. The sequence goes on from JZLH01S0544615.1 coordinate 23,500, forward strand.
ATGAATAAATAAATAAATAAACAAATAAATAGATTATATAATATAATAAATAGTTGAATGAATAAATAAATAAATCAATGAATAATAAATACAACAATCAATCAATCAATAAATAAATACACGTGTATATACACAAATGCATACATAAATAAATGAATAAATGCAAAATATGTAAATATTAGAAAGCTAAATAAAAATATGGGTCTCAGCCTGTCCAGCACGCACAAACATTCGGTTCTCTAGGAATTTAAGATCACAAATCTCGGCCCATTTCATACCAACTTCAGTATGTTCATATTGTTTTATGATGTTTGAAGTTGTATACATATACATTTTGAATGATTCGTGTAAGAGTTTATCGGATCACAGAAATATATTTGGGCCTATGGCTTTAACATATATTCTCGGACTTGTTAACGGTGGCATAAAATTATCAACTGTGAGTGTGATGTGGGCGTAATTCGAATAAATTGTAGTAGAATATATGATTATATAATATACCCGGTCTATGGTTATAAAAGGCTGTCCTTGTCACAAATTCGTATGAAATTGCGATCGTGTAAATTTATCTGTTTAATATGCCGTATCACCATGAACATTATGTGGTTCTGGAAAGTTCAAATTCAGAGGTAGGATGTTCTCAACGTTCCGCGGGAAATATCATGAACGCAGTATAATTTTGCGCCGTCCCTACAGCGAGCCCCATTTTGTGGCGATTTACAATAGATATTGGATAGCCATAGTCAATTTGATTCGAAGACAGACCCAGACACTCACACGTTCAATTATTTGTCACCATAGAAAACTTCTTTGTTGGGGCAGAAATTTGGATGAAAAGTGTTCTTGTTATATCGCCTTGTTAGAATGCATGGTCTATACGCTTTATAGGTAAAATCCGAGATCTTGTATGCTGCTACACATTACAACAAAATTGCACATTACTAAAGAGGTTCGCAAGGTGTTGACCTAGTTGTCCACTGTGAACTGTAAGTAGAAGGAATGAACGGTATAATCAAATAGTCTGTACTCAATGGACTAATATTTTGTTGTGGTCATGGAAAGGCTAGCGCTTCTACAAAGGACAAAACAAGAGTGAATGAAAAGTGAGCCTCATGTAATCGACAATAACCATATAGTACACACATACCCAATGCGTATAACAAATACAGACAGGAGATGGAAGCATTAGACAATAACATACTCAGGTACTGGATACTAAAACGTACCATTTCACTTTCATCCATTAAAAAAACTATCATGATATCAATAAGTACACATCAGCTCGAAACAATACAAAGATGATTTGCCATCGAGCCCTATGTGTTTTAAAGCACACACGCACACACAAACACACACACACACACACACCCACACACACACACACACACACACACACACACACACACACACACACACACACACACACACACACACACACACACACACAACATCACATACTGTACACACACATACTTACGTACACACAGCTGCTTTTATTATTATGCCAAAAATTCTGCTTATATAGGCAATTTTCATCTTTACTTTTTAAAATGTGTATGGATGCATCCTCCACTGTGGGTGTGCCTCTGTGAAGTTGAAAGGATGTTATTTATCGGAAAAGTAACGATATATTACGTTGTTCAGAAAGTTTATAAGTTCGGCCTACATATTTCAGAAAAAAAAAATGCGTTCGTGCTCCCGGTTCAAAAGTGATATTCGTGACACATGCGCGGGGGAGTTTAGCCATAAAATAAATTATCCAAATGAAAATGATATTCAGAATCGGAACTAAATGAGACACACAGCTGCTGATATTTGGTCGTTGTTGTGCAAAAATGTGTTAGAAATGATGATTTATGACCACTTTGGGCGCAGGAATTTTCTTTAAGAAAGGAGAGAGGATTTAGAGAGGATTTAAAAGATTTTAAAAATCATGCAAATGTCACATCATCACGTGCTTATAGCCAGGCGTAGTCAGAACGTGGCGTTTACGTTGGGGAGAGGCAACAGCCACACGTGGGTGCAATACTTGTATCGCTGCAGCAAAACATGCCAGATCAAAACATGCCTACTTTAACAACACCAGCAACTTTACGATAACAAAATATGGGATAAATTCCCGTGCATAATATTATTGTACCTTCGGCTTTTAGACTAGTCTGGCTTCCAGACGTACATGTAGGAACCTATCCTACAGACAAGAGATATTAATGTTATTAGGTAACTGCCTTGAACTAAGACTAGGGTAGTGAGGTCCCGTTAAGGCAGAGCATGGGCAGAGTGAGTGTATGAGACTACGAGTACTCTGGGAGTAGAAAAAGTAGCATGGTCTGGAACCTAGACTACATGTCGACGTGCTGTCTCAACCTGAATTTGTTTTTGAAATTCAGCTCTTAATTAATTTTCCGATGGACATGCTGGGATTAGTAAACATTGAACTTAGCGACATAAACACTCGCTGGGGAGACACCACGCAGTCTTCTGTAACTATACGTGCATATATATTTTCAGTTCGGTTAAGGGGGTTGGGGTAGTAGAGGATGGGAAAAAAGAGTCTTCAGTACTGAATATAAAAATTGAGCGACAATATTCCAGGTGTCTCTGTGTCTCTGTAGCAGGCAGTTTGAGGTCAAATTGTTAATTCTTTGTTATGAATTGGTATTATCAAAACAACAGTTATAGTCTGATTTATGTTTTCTCTAATGTCTGCCACGCTAGTTCCCTAAATCATTAAATGGTAATCATTTCTTTCCCTCGAGTATATAACATTGATTTATGGGGAAACATCCCACGATCTTATAACTCGTTTTTGTGTTTCGTTCTACGAGATATTTCACCCTCATCGCAAACAGCGGACAATGCCCGAAAACAAACTTCGTTAATACATTTTATTTTGTGTTATTGTAGAAGTAGGGTAACGAATCGAATCTTCCTTCTGTCAGTTCTATAAGTAAACAGGGCAAACCCGGAGGGTTCAATCACTGAACAAAATGGTCGGTGTGTGTTCTTATGCGTGTGGGTGTAATGGAAAATGACATTTTCTTCGTTTGGAGTTTATAAAACAGTTTCAACCACATCAAGACTCGTAAATCCATACACGAGGTCCTGTCAGAGACTTTGGGTACCGCCCTAAATTTGAAGGTGGAAGACATATTCTCTTTGGTACGTGTATACGATCCTAAGACAGAGAACTTTCGCTGGTATTATGCGCCCTCTTGAATAAGAACAGATCAATGAGAAGAAGAGCTGAGAAGAAGAAGAAGAAGAAGAAGAAGAAGAAGAAGAAGAAGAAGAAGAAGAAGAAGAACCTCCAGATTCTAGATTACGTAATTCTTTTTGATTTGATTTGATTTTTCCAATATTCAGGACTTTAAACATGCAAATACGACGGATTCCTAGATAGACACTTGAATTTATGTCACCTATAGGGCTCTTCCTGTCATCATACCCCTGAGGTGCGTCTTCAAGTTTATGGGAAGAGATTACAAATGCTATTTCTTTTTGTCTGTTTATTTGTTTAATTAGGGATCGCATTTAATACATGGAGGGGCCTACACATATATACACGTCATGCTTATCAACATTATCAATTCTTATGCCTCTTTTTAACGCAATTGTTTACTCATTATTTTATCGGTTTCTTTATACCTCTGTGCAGTAAAGAGAGACATCTTTTCTTAATTTTTGTCTTCTTCAACGATGTATCTTTGCATACTTGATTTCTTCTTAAGAACTTAATCTCAAATTTTGTTTCAATCATGGATGTGTGATTGTACCGGTCCCGTGGGGTTTGTATGCCAAAGTAAAGTAAACTTAAGATTTATTCAATTTGAAATATTGTGTTACCCGTTGGGTGTGAAATGATTCATTATGAATTCGGGTGCCTTGGTTACAGTCTTGCTGAGCAGGAAAGTTAACGTGCTTGATTTTTATCAATGGATATGACTCAGTTTGAGCTCGGAAAATTTAACATATCAAGTGCTGTAACCCGTGGGATTGTGAGATTTTAAGTGGGTGAAACAGCGAAAATACGGGCTTTGAATTGTCATAATACATCATACGTGATTTATTAAAGCTGCTCGTCAGAAGTCACATGGATTAGTTTAATACGAGATATACATTACACGACCTACATTTTGTTTGCGTTCTGTTTGGGTTTAGAAGAAATTAATTGCGTGGTTAATTTTGCTTATGAAGAGAGCAGGTGGTTACGGTAGTTTAACCCTTCCTCTCTAGGTTCTCTTCTCTTTAGTCATTGCGCCTTGACAGTCCTGGGCATCGAATTTAAACAATTTATACAATTGATAGATTAAAATATTTCTTTATCCCAAAAGAGACAACTTGAAGCGAATGATCAGTAGAAATGCTATATTTCATATATTTTTTTTTAGTTCTCAAACATGTCATAAAAAAAGAACTTGAATGGTGTAAATTCAGTTGAGAAGCATCGTTCTATGTTCTTTAAAGGTTGAAAATAATATAAGACACTGCGTGATTTCATTTATATTATAAATTGTCAGTCAATGGATGAGAGCAGTTTCAGTGCTCGTCAGTTTGTAAAATATCCAAAAGGATTATGATTTAATTTTGAATCAGTTAGTTAATGAATATAACTTGGTAAAACCAGCTGTATTTTTCATGATGGACGTCTCAAGTATTCATCTTGATTCATTTTACAGGAAGATGCCATACTATATTCCACAATTTGCAACAAAACCTTATAACAACATTATAATAATGACGCAATTCTCAAGTATTCATCTTGATTCATTTTACAGGAAGATGCCATACTATATTCCACAATTTGCAACAAAACCTTATAACAACATTATAATAATGACGCAATTATTTTAACTGCAGGGACGAGTACAAAAGGTTACCGAATTCCAATGCATCACATGCCGTTTTATGTCACGGGACTACGCAAACGCATGTTGCAATGCAGTAATGTGAAATTTGTTTTCATTTTTTTGCCTTTTACACATGTCAAAAGTAGAAATATGTTCCAAATGAAACACTAACGGTTTAATAAAATTTAATTTCAGGTTTGACTATGGCCGTCGAGTCCCCCCTCCCCTCACAATTGCTTGGTTAGAACCCTGACTAACCCCCTAGTAGATCGTAATCGGGGTTCTCTCCAGGCATGCTCCAGGCAAGCCCGTATTCTCCAGATTTTCACAGGCTAGCGTCTAACTAAAAGTGGTAGATAAGGCCAAAGTGATTCCGCATGAGGTAATGACCGGGAGGATCTGGGCCGAGAGGACAAAATTGGGAGGAAATTGGAAAATCCCCTTGGTAAAACGCACCCTCCTGGATACATTTTCAGAGAGGCGTTTGTCCAGGGGTCTAAGAAGATGCTCAGTAGTATAGGCCCTACATAATCATCCGCACAATGAGGGTGTGGCGCACTGTGCAGTCTTCATTAAGAGTGTGTTTTCCTTGCGATTTATTGGTGCAGTTCTAGAATGGACGCGCGTTCATCTTTGTGTATATCTGCAATTTCTCTTATTTGGGAATGTATTATGATAAATAACCTGAGACGTTTTTGCAAGTTTTGCTATGTAGTCAACCTGCTTTTGCAGATTTTGAAGTAGATCAATCTTTTAATCTATCACAACTGTCCCTACTTTTACTCTCACCGTCTCTCCACCAGGCTTGTAGTGTGGGTCCGAGTCATGAGTACGATGCGATGGGTATGGGTACGGGTAAGGGTACTACAAATCTGCTCTCCACCGGCCAAATACAGCTCTTACTTCTCGTTTTAGTACTAGACTGATACTTCTACAACTGCCACTTTATATAGACAGCTTAATTGGTATTTATCCTCGTGAACGTGGAAGACGTCAATTGTCATCTTTTAATGAAGCAGAAGTGTATGAGAAATGAATATAACAAGCAAATTAACTTTAGGTTTCTCTCTTTTGCAGACGCAAACCCTCATGCAAGGTCACGTACAAGTCATGCATGTTCAGTCTAAAATGAAGACTACTTGTTGCCGAACATTTGATTGACATTACAGAAAAATGAATCAGACTAATAGTTTGTCGTTTTTTTTTTGTGTGTAGTATTTTGTTTCAACGCGCAAGCGTTTGCCATCAATCAAAAATGAAGACAAACGCTCATTGTAGGTAAATATGACACTCGTTTATGATTTTTCTGAAAGTTCACTGTCCATACACAGGACCTCCCTCAAAGTATACATGCGTAGGACGAGATTGAAGTTCGTTTAGGAATCTCCTATAAACATGTCAAACGTTATCATGCCGACGTCAAGCCTCCATTAACCTGTACCTGCAAGGGAAAATTTGAAGCCTTCCTTTCATGAAAATGGGCGTCCTTGTGAGTAAATGGTGTGATTTTGGGCACAAGACCTTCATTCTTTGATACATGACAGTCAGTTGCTAAACACCTCTGGCTGCATTTTTCATATTCTGCGATCAAGGTTCTACCAAGACTTTCACGTAAACATAAGGTCATGCTTTCTTGATGGAAAACATGATTTCAAAGAAAATATGACCGTGGACAATGATAGATACGACCAATGTATATTAGAGGGATTTTTGTTATCACATTCCAAGTGTCGTTCAAAATATGTGGGCATATTTTTTATCGCGTCCTCTGATGTACTCGCTGAACATTTTGAAAGTTCAGTAATACGATATGCATATTATGTAGTGTCGTGGTTTGTGGACATGCGGTTTTCCAATCTGTTAGTTTGACGTGATATTCTTGAAAGTTCACGGATGTAAGGTGCCTTTAAATCCGGTTGACTTACAGAGAGATTTTCAAATGGGAATAATTTAGTATGACCACATTAATGCTCTATTGGCAAAGGTCACTATTGAGAGGTCGGCGATTGCTATTTGATAACAACACAAAAGCCTCTCGATAATATCAGCATTAGAATCTTCCAGGATACTTACAACATAAATAATCAAATAGGCCTCTACATTTAATTCTAAAAAGGACATTTGATTCTGTGCACATATGCACACACCACACAGCACACACATCACACACACACACACACATCACACACACACACACAAAACAGGCACACACGTGCCCACACAAACACAACACACACGACACACACACATACGCACGCTCACACATACACACAAACGGACATAAGGTACACACACATACACACATACACACGATGTTGTGTATCTCAGATGTCAACGTTATCAATGTGTTTCTTTGCATTTGACATGTGTAATAGACTCTGTAAACTGTATTCTTTCTTCATCTTTGTATATCAGTTAGTCTAACTTTACCAAGTCTCATGTTTTTGATATTCCTGTTTGTTTAATTTTATAATTACCTATATGAGACCGAAAATCCACCGTTGGGTGTTTACGCATTACGAGCCCCGACAAGTGATCACTTGGGAATCAGGCAACAACTTGTATTAGTCTAGACTTGACAAGAAAGACAAAAACTCCTTGACTGGAACGTAAATATGAAAACAAAGCTGTTTTGCTGAAAGGAAAATCTTTGTGACGTAATTTGTGATAGTATATTGAATGTGAGATAAGACTTATGCTTTGAAATCTATGGCTGAAGCCCCCCCCCCTTTCTCAAAAAAAAGAAAGAAAAGAAATGAAATGAAAGAAATCAAAGGTTCACGAGTTTATCCTCTTATAACATACTTTCATAATACCCCACGTTGTTGGATTAAATTCTATCTCACAAGTCCTCTACAAGGTTTCCTCGGAAGTCAAAGAATTGTACTTTGAAATACGACTGTGAATGACTTGTAGAGCTTTAGTATTACCCCCGTAGCTCGGAAGTAAGTTTGCAGTGATCTTCCATGCATGATCCCTGTGATTTTGTTTCTATCACATGGAGGTAGAACTATAACTCCTTAACGTAAAGTATTGTCATCTCCCAGAAAGTCTAGAAAGTGCAGGTTATAACCCTCTGGACAAAATAAATTGGGAGAATAATGAGACCAATTAAGTCCATCCGATGCTGATTTTTATAGTGTCAGTCAAAATCGATGGACACAGCAAAATAGGCATGGAGAGGAGTTCATAAGAGTTCATCAAAGAAGTTCATTTCGGTCACTCTACATAAAACTATCATGGATGCAATCACCTGATAACTTCTTTATTTTGTCATCACTAAGGAGGTCGATGGTGCCGTTGTCAGCGGAGACCGAACCCAAGAAATTGCTTGTCATGAACTCGAAACATGCTTCACACGAGAGAAGACTGCGACGTTCTTCTGAGAAGGAACACTCCAAATGGGACGAGGATTAGGAGACCTCTAACCAGGATGTCTAGTCAAAACATTCCACGGGTGTCTAGGGTCTGAGCAGTTACTAGGAAACAAACGAGATTTTTCTGTATCACATTCCTCGGGTAAACAAACTCTCAAGCTCTGTCAAGTACATTGTAGGTTAACGTATTACTTTCCTGAAGTATTAGCAGCAACTCTTTACCCGTTTTCATCATGGCTTTGTACAAAACAATAGAGGAAACAAGAATGGATCTTGGATACCAACGAACGTTCGAAAAATATTCTGAAATGCAACTTCCAATAAACATAACATTTTGCTTCCTACTAAGCACAAATAGGTGCTGTAACAGAGAAAGAAAAGACGCATGTAAATAAACGAAGCTTTTGTTTGTTGTTTTATGAAATTTTCGTTTTATAAGCAATTGCTTGATTTGTAAGTAATTACCTGCGCTAGCAAAGGTGATTCCTACCAGCCCAGTAGGTTTCTGCAGGAGTGGTTATGCATAGAGGGAATTGCCTGAGCTTCATCTTATGCTTTAGGTAATTGCTTGCATGCGGCCCAATACATAACCTAACCATGGGAAGGTGCCCAGTAACATAAGTTTTATCCATGTTTGATATCCCTGCCTAATATACGTATTGTAAGGCCTGCAAAGTTAGTATTTTGCATTTGTTTGTGCATGGCATTACAACGTGTGTGTGTATGTGTGTGTGTGTGTGTGTGTGTGTGTGTGTGTGTGTGTGTGTGTGTGTGTGTGTGTGTGTGTGTGTGTGTGTGTGTGTGTGTGTGTG
>JZLH01S0544626.1:0-17065 GCA_001188425.1 Eucidaris tribuloides
CCTCGGTAAAAAATAATTAATCAAATTACAGTATTAAAGACCAAAATGAGCAATAAAGGCAATTTTCTTGCGGTGAATATTGTCAATTTCATAACTGAAAATGCAAAATTTTTTCGCCTTACGGGGCACTTACACTTTTAAATAAATTTAGTGTATAGATGGTGGCCTCTCGTCCTTCGACGAAGTGTGCCCCGTGAAACATACCGTAGTAAACCTTTTCATTTTCCTATCTTCCAAGTTTTTCTAGCCATATAAGAATATCTTTCATTGCATCGAACAATGCGGTCACGTTTAAGCTTTTAATGAATGCATTTCAGACTAAAAACCGAATGGCAAAGTGATTATGGTTCACAATGTAAAATGATATCTCTATTGCTCGAGGAATATATTGGCTAATAAGTTGCACATCACTTACATTGTACGTTCAAGAAAAAATGAAAAATTTACGATGATTCTGAGCTCTCGCTCGGGTCGTTCGCGTATATAAGTGTGTATAAATAAATGTTTCTGACAGGATATTGCATGACAAATATGACTTCTTGTTATTTGAATATAGCATAATACAAAAATTAATTGATCAGACGTGAAAATTTGTATACATTGTGCACAATGTATACAGATTTCATGAAGCGCTCACTCGTTTTGCTCGTACTTAGTAAATTGAATAGTTTGCATAAGTTTATATGTTTAATTCCCTAGAAATTTGTTTTTATGCATCTATAAACGCGACTGCTTATACTATATTTTTACGAAAAGTCCTTATAAAATATACATTTTAAAATATGTGTTTTACCATGCTAGAATCACGTCTTTTCTATGTCATATTTCAAATTTTCCTGCCGTGGGAGGGGGAATCCCCCTCCCAACACCTCCCCCGCTCGTGTTGATTCGCTCTCTCGCAAGTTATACCAATCTCCAGTTGAAAATATTGTAAGTTTTTACCATCCCTAGAATAAAACGTCTTTTGCGTATTTTCAAAAAAGTTCCTGTGGAGAGCGGATACCACCTCGATTGTACGACTACTAAATTCCAGTTTGTCACATACACAATCCCCAATCATCTTTTATAAAATATACCTTTAAAATATGTATTTACCATGCCTAGAATCACGTCTTTTCTCATGCGTATTTTCAAAAGTCCAATCTTGGGAGGGGTATCCCCTTGCCACCCACAGGTCGCTTCGTTCCCTTGGAAGTATGACTACCCAATTACAGTTTTTCACATACTTTCCTCTATACATCTTTTTGAAAAAACTGACTATTATCCCTAATAATTTTTCAGAAGGTTCACCTTTAAAATATGTATTTACCATGCCTAGAATCGCGTCTTTTCTATGCGTATTTTCCAAAAATTCCTACCGTCGGAGGGGGTATCCCCCTTCCCACACCCTCCCCCCCGTTCCGGTCGGCTACGCTCCCTTCGCATGTTTCCGTCAAGTCAAATAGTAGGGACCCCTAAAATTCTGCTCTAGGACCGCGCCTTGCCCACACCTCCCCTGTCCCACTCGGTCGCTTCGCTCCCTCGCAGAGGATCTCACACAGTCATATAAAATGTGCCCCATCGAGATTTTGCCCTCCAAAACTAAAAGTGTTCCGGCGGCCTCCCTCACCATTTCAGTAAAAAACAAAGCAAAAGAAGCACGAAAGAAAAACCATATTGACCGGGGGAAATGAAACATTTTTTTGTGAAAGTAAAAATTCATAGAGTCTGTTATAAACTAATCGTTCTTATGCTATTGAAAAACAAGTTGTAAAACAAAGATGGACTGTAATTATTAATGGGGGTGACTGCCCCTCCCCAGCATCGTACATCTTCATACCATGTCGAAGTTTTCAATCATGTTCTAACTCACTGACTGGGGTAACGAGTTTTGTGCATTTAATAGCACTGTCTGAGTGCAGCTGCTAACATGCTCCACGTGGTTTCGACTGTGTTATATAGTGCACACGTTGCGCCAATAGAGCGGTTAGTTGTCGATACTGAGGAGTTACTACAGTATGACAACTGTCCATATGTATACTACGGCAGTATCTGAGTTTTTTTCCGCAGAAATTCCTTTTAAATCGCATTAATTTACGTGTAGGCTCTAATACACGACTTTCGCCGTTGGAGGCGTGCTTCAATATCCGTCATCCGTTTTGCGAACGGAATTCGGAAAATGGAAAATAGGATGTGAAAAAACGAAAACTGCGGCGATATCCAGATCCGAAATCCCAGATTCTATTTACATTGGGATTCTGGATTCCGGCCGTTATCCGTTTGGGAAACGTTCAGAAAACGGGATTCTGGTTGGTTTTCGAGATTTCGTGACCGATATTAAAACGGAAATGGAATTTTAGAAAAATAGGATGTGAAAAAAGTGAAAACTGCGGCGATATCCAGAATCCGAAATTCCAGATTCTATTTGCAATCTGGATTCTGAATTCCGGTCGTTATCCATTGGGAAACGTTCGAAAAATGGGATTCTGGTTCGTTTTTTCAGAATTTCGTGACCGGTTTCAAAACGGGAATGGAATTTAGAAAATAGGATGTGAAAAGTGAAAACTGCGGCGAATATCCAGAATCCGAAATCCCAGTCAGATTCTATTTGCATCTGGATTCTTGATTCTGGCCGTTATCCCATTTGGGAAACGTTCGAAAAATGAGATTCTGGTTTGTTTTTCCAGATTTCGTGAGCATTGGAAAATCGGAAATGGAATTGTGCTTTAATACCCTGATTGTTACCGTAAGCAGTAAAGCATTTTCTAATTTAGCTGTTCAATTCCTCCCGAACGACGAAATTGTGCATTGTAGTTTTCAAATAGACCATTATATTCTCATGTGAATGGCCGATTGGTTCAGAAAATACCGCTTTTATTGATTGACTTATTGCGAGCCAGAATGTAAATAAGAAAATCGAGCTGTTGGCGAAACCACGCGACCCATAAACTCCATTTTGTATGGAGCTTCAGTCTTCAGGACAATGATGTGTTGGACGTCAGAAGATTATGCGGTAAATAAATTGATTTGTTTAAGTAGGCAGTCACTAATCGCATTGTGGAGTGCAGATCATCATCATTTATTCTGCACTTCATTAAAGTTTATTTGTAGCCAAGCCGCATGCCTGTGTAGTTCGTGAATTCCTGCCCCCTACCCTATTTCTCAGGCGTTATCTACTTCTCCTTATTGTGATTATTGTGAGAATTATAGTACATGGTGATAATGACAGCCTAAACAAGGGATACTGTGTGATACTCACCCTCATCAAGGCCCTATAAATTAGTTAATTTGTGTTTATTTTACGTCTTTGCAAGTTTTATCCCGGGATAAAACTTGCAGAAACAGCTCTAGGGGGAGGAGCTTATCGATTCAAACAACATTACCACGGCGCGACTAACACACGTCGGGTGGCATGCATCGGTCACGCATGGTCAGCTCCAAACCAGTGCACGTGCGATCTGATTGGTTGGCAAGAACTCAAATCCTTTCTTAACTTGTTGCTAGCTCCTTCTCCCTTGAAGGTGTGAATTACGTAAAGAAATTGGTCAAGTGAAAATGTGTAAACAACTATTAGCTCGTTAACAGGAGAGGCGTCAGTTTACACTCAGTTTTGAGTGTACATCAACAATGAAAAACCAGAAATAGAATCTGGATTATAAATCGGTCAACATGCATCCCATTCTTCTTGAACCGGTAATCGTGTTTATGGTTGGTAGATCAGGTGTTGAGATGACCATGAGATGACCAACGTTGTGGGTCGCTTTAGTTTGGCCAATTGTAGTCAGGCTGCCAGACGTATTGGGTAGACCAGCAAAATAAATTTGTCTACTCAAACGCTTCGCGGCCGGCCTCTGCTTTGCAGAGGCGGAGTCTGGAATACAGACTAATCCAATTGTGGTAGAAATTACTCTTTGTGATAAGACCATAATCCCTTTCAGAATTTCTTGTTACCGCATCTTTTCCAGTCACCTATTTGGATTCATTTAAAGGCCAACTGTCATGACAAGATGAAAAACGCCCTCTTTTGACTAAAATCGTAAAAAGGGTTTACTAATGAGTAATGACACCCAATACAACGGGAACTGCAATGATAGTATGGAAAAATACAACATTTGTTTTCCTCCCACGATCTGTACACTATGGCACTGTAACAGTCCATGTTCGTGTATATGTGCCTGTATTCCAGGACAAGTTGACATCCTCTCTCTGGTTGAGTTGACCTTTGACAGTGAGCTTTTAAAGATTGGGTTCAGGATTTGCACGCTAAAAAAATAGAAAATGAATGAAATCAGCTTAACTCATTCACAATGTGGCGTATAGAATACGCAGTTTTTGTGAAAATCTGGACGGTTAAACTTCAAAATTTGCAAAATGACGGCCCGTGCTGACATTACAATTCCTTTAGTTCCAAATTTGTTCGATCGGCTGCTACTAGCCGGAGATCACGCAGAATTCAGCTGCTTGCCCATATCAACGTAGGTAGTCATCCACTGACCGCTGCGCTCAGGTGGTCAAGCGAACGTACACCAGGGTGTTCACTACGTACACATAACCGTGTTCTGCAATCTGAGCAAAATTTAAACTCACGGAAAGAACAATATTCTGGTACCATATCGTTATTACTTTTTCTCATAAACAAGTTCATGACATATGGATTTTAAACTTTCAACACACTATTTGTAAGTACATAACTACCGTTTTGTAATGATAATGAAGGAAAGTGATGATCTTGCATATCCTGAAACCAATTTCTAAAGTCCCACTGAGATTCGTCTTAAAGCCCAAGTTTAGCTTTGGGGATTTTTTGTTATTTGAAAGCTTTATGCCCCAAAGTCATAACCTTGCATTAATAGATTCTGAATGTCTTTAGGTTTTTTTTAATTAGTTAATGAAATATCTCGGGGGGGGGGACCCCGAGATTTTCGACTATATTTTATATTATAGCATCCAAAGGGTTAAAAAGGCTTTAAGGTTGCATGTGTTATACCTCATCTGAAAGAGCAGATCTGCTCTTTCAGATGAGGTATAGCTCATATAACCTTTTTAACCCTTTAGATGCCATAATGTAAAATATAGCCAAAATCTCAGGGCCCCCATGAGATTTTTCATTAATTAATTAAAAAAAACTAAAGACAAAAAAAAGGTTATATGAGTTATACCTTATCTAAAGAGCAGAGTCTGCTCTTTCAGATGAGGTATAACACATGCAACCTTAAAGCCTTTTTAACCCTTTGAATGCTATAAAGTAAAATATAGTCGAAAATCTCGGGGGTTCCCTGGAGATTTTCGAATCAACTAATAAAAAAAAACTAAAGACATTCAGAATCTATTATTGCAGGGTTATGACTTTGGGGAATAAAGCAAATAACAAAAAATCCCCCAAACTAAACTTCGGCTTTAATTCAAGACACCCCTATAAGTCCAACGATTTTTATCTGATGATTCATGAATAATGGTCTGGCAGTCAGACTACACTGAGATATAATTGGACACATCCACAGCCTTCCAGAGGATAAAGTTATTCCATCTTATACATTAGTCAATTACTTCGACCATGATGGTTGTAGCTCCATGCTTTGTGATTTGAATTCATAGGCTACGAGTGCTTTACATCTGGAAACCAGACTATCACAAACAGTGGCGTTAATATTCTTTAAAGAATGCAAAACGCCAATAAAACCAACAACAACAATAATAATGAGCCAAATAAGCTAATTTGAGGGTCGGAAACAAGCATACACACACAAATAAATAAGCCTGTCTGTCTGTAGTACCATGATGAAATTTCATTTTGGGGGTCAAACGCCCCTCCCCCCCCCACCCGACCCAGTGATTGCTTACCGTATTAGTCTCGATTCCAGACCCTGCAAGGTTTTTTTCTCCCTCCGAGAAGCTGTGCGGGTGCTTCGCAGTCGCAACTGTACCTCAGAAAACTAGTCTTAGTTCAAGACAGTTATAGTAGGCCTAATTTCTCTAGGAAATAGGATAAGTTCTTGCGTATGGAGGCCAGACTACCTGTTAGACTACTCTTGTCGCCCACTCGACTGGAGTTTCTGAGATAACTACAAGAGAATACGTCCATGTTACTCTAACACTAATCTAGAATCTAGCCGAATTATTTCGTCTTATTATCACCTAGTTTGCAACCGAAGCTCCAATATCCCGCCAAGCCGAGTGGGGGCACTTACCCCAGTGATTGCAATTTTTCGGGCGGCGCAATCACTGGGGTAAACGCCCTCATTTGGCTTGGCGAAATATTGGGGCTTTGGCTGCAAACTCGGAGAAATTAAGACGAAATAATTCGGCTAGAATCTAGACTACTCTAACACCGGAATACCGCGCTGCGCTCCTACAGCAGTTTTCATTGGGCAAACATGAATAAAGCATGGTGCTCGCAGCTCACTTGATTCCATAATTCAAGGCCCAGTGTCACTCAAAGGGTTTATTTAGTCAGAGACGGTAAGAACTACATTCTTATTCCTGCGGAGTCAAATTTAACTCAGAATGGAATCAGCTGGAAGGCTTGGAAGCCTTCTTTATTCCGAGTTAAAGTGACGGATTTCCGAATTAATTTGATTCGGAATGGTGTGGCGTCAACTAAGACTCTTAATCCGAGTCACTTTAATTCGGAATACAGTAATCTCCCAGCTGACTTTAATCCAAGTCAAATTCAACTTCGCAGAAAAAAAGTATGTAGTCTTCAAAATACAGGCACATATTCATTGTGGGCTTGTGGCAGTGTATTATAATATACAGTAGTGTGATTTTACTTGTGTAAATATTTGTAGTTGTGTATATAGTTTTAAGCTTTTTGTGTGTAAATTGTTATTTATATGTATTCGTTTTTTTTATTGTGCAGGGCCCCTTGGGAGAGCAGTTTTGTAACTGAAAGGGCTACCCTGCTGAAATAAAACGGAAATAAATAAATAATACAGTACATGTAGTCTAGATGCCAGACGGCCTTGTGAAGGAGGGTTCCACCAGCTTGCTGCATGGTGACAACTTTTGGCTTGATTCATGAATAATGGTCTGGCAGTTGGACTAAGTCAAGTGTACAGACCACAAGCGGAAAACAATTAACCAAATATATGTTGTATCTGTTACACAACCAGGCTTTTATGTTACATCATCGGAAAGCATTGGCCAGACTATTTCTGTAAGTGGGACGCCACTGGGACGCCATTCTATTCCGCCCCGACAGCGGATCAACTGTTGTGGTGTGCAGAAATCTGAGGGGGGGGGTTATAGTCTGCAGGCACAGATTTTATTTTGGCACTACAATTTCACAGCGCCTTGAGCCAAGACTAATCTTGTTGGCTATGGCATGTAGCTATAACACAGGGCCTATAGAAGTACTAGTCTGCAGCACAGGTTGTTCCGACCCAGATATGCGTAGC
This sequence comes from Eucidaris tribuloides, assembly GCA_001188425.1. Lineage (NCBI taxonomy): Eukaryota > Metazoa > Echinodermata > Echinoidea > Cidaroida > Cidaridae > Eucidaris > Eucidaris tribuloides. The sequence continues at coordinate 7,377 of JZLH01S0544626.1, forward strand.
ACGATGGACAAGGGTTTGAGCCTTCAAAACTAGGGGTAGGGGGCGTAGGGAGACGTGTTCCCACCACCACGAATTGACAGGGGGGACACAATATCAAATCGCCCCCCCCCACCCCACACACACACACACACACACACGATTTGGTTCGTTTTACTTATGTGGCCGTCTAAACCCGCACTTGTTGGCGTTGCTGTTGGTCAGGAGTTTTTTGGGGGGGGGGAGGGGGAGGCAAAATGATGGTGTTCCCCGCATGTTTTGAGACCGATTTCCACCCATTTGTGAAATAACGGAATATTGTGGTAATATGTGCAGATGGCAATATCGTTGTAAACATATGTATGAACATGTATAATGATCCTACTTGTGCCTGAAAACCCCATAAACTGTCTCAGCGAGAGCATGGAGGTAGAAGAGAGACGAGAGCTACAGGACTGTACACGTGACGTGATCCAAGGTTGGCACTCATAGGGGAAAATCCCTACCGTAGGGAATTTTAGCCAAACGTAGGGAGTAGGGAATCCCTACAGGGGAAATGACCTTCAGTAGGGGAAAGTAGGGATTTTTAATGATTTGTAGGGTTTTTTGACAATTTTCAAAAAATATTCTTAAATCCTCCAAGGTTTTTTAAGAACTCCCATACCTGTATATATATTCGTCTGTATACATTTATTGAGGTAAATCCATTGTCCAAGTTGATCGCTATATTGTATCATTACGAAAACCGTAACGCGCGCATGCCGCAGTATCAAGGTGATCACAATGTCAACATTTCTCAAATGAAATAAATCTCTTGCAAAATTAATGTTATTTTGTAGGGGAAAACGTACAACAGTGGATTTTTGTAGGGGAAAACATAGCTCCGTAGGGAAAAATGGCCTAATAAACGTAGGGGGAAAGTAGTGTATACGCATGCGGCGTAGGGGAAAATTAAAATTTTTAGTGGCATCCCTGACGTGATCGCTCCTTGCACAGTTGCACCCTTTTGAAGAGCTTGACCACCTAACGCTGCGAGCATTGACATAACGGAAACAAAGGAAACTTCGTGAAATTCCGTTCATCTGTGACAGAAGTTTTCGTAAGAATAGTATTCAGTCAACGCAAATAGACGAAAGTTAAACTTGTTACGTAATCATTGTCATGGTGGTAGGTCTGAAAAGAAAAGTACGTCAATTTGGGAACACTTTGTGTTGGTCAGATAAGCTGGATCTCCGAGACGTCTACACACATATAATGAGTCGTCAGACTCGTCATAAAAAACAAACTAACTTGATGAAATTGAAAGTCACCGCGAAACAGTCAGCGCTGTAGTTTGGATTGGAAAGAACATGCAGTGACACTGCCAGAGCTGCATTTCGTGCAGGTTTCATGTGTATTCATGCCCTACGTAGAGAGTTTTGTGTAAAGTCATTTATAGGAGAGATCGTTTATGCTGTGAAAGGAGACTGTCTGAAAGTGAAACCCCTACATCATTAATGGTGTAAAAACCACACTTGAAAAGATTACAGCATCCATGTGAATCAAGAAAGTGAGTATACTGTCAGGTGAGTATATTCTGATTCTGAGTGTCTTTGCGTGGAAATCCTCAGAGCTGAATTAACGAGGAACAGGCGAATGCCAAGTGAAGTTTTAGTGAAGTTACTCTCAATTAACCCCTGAAAGAGTGTTGAATTCGCTGTTTATCCATGTTTCTAGACAGTTTTAATCATATGAACCACATTTTCCTTTTTTCTCTCTCTGATAATGTCTAAAAATGTATCAATGAAAAATTACTTTGGAAAAAACCCCGGAAAAAAACGATCAACTGATCAATCTATGTTAATGACATGATTGAGGTAGTCCTCAACTTGGGGTAAAACCCCGGGGGGATCACTCACCATCTGGAGTGGTACCCATGCTTGTCCAAAAAAGCGTCGAATAAGGGTCGAATTTCGGATCTACGGTGGCTTCTATGTTTTTCAGAAAAAGGGGTACTTTTTCAGTTTGTCTTTGACGTTTTTTGAAAAAAGGGTTGTATTTTCGCCTAATATTCGTCCCCTTCTTTGAACTTTGTGTGATGTGCATCGTGCCATCTTGTTCTTTGTTTTGGTGGGGCAAGCTGTGTTATTTTGAAGTAAATTTTGAGGGCTGTATTTTGTCTAGCGTTCGTTTCTGTGCTATTTTGCTTTCACATAGGAGGGATGTTTTGTGTCTATACTCTTACACCACTTTGCCATTTGTTGGGTACTGTTGTTCATCTGACCTGAGACTCCTACCGCCCAGCTTTTTCCGTATTTAGGGTCCATTTTTTATTCATTGGAATGAAACATCAAAAGCGGTGCTCCATTTTCGCCAATTTGAGGTCAATTGTTTATTGGGTTTACGAATTTCCGCCATTTTAGGTGGGTTGGAAATTTGGTGCGTAAGGCATATTAACGGTCTGTTTTAGGTGTGGTCCAGAATATTTGGAGTGTGCCTGTGGACAAAGCATTAGGTAACCACTCCCAAGAGTGTGAGCTGATTCCCGCCGGGGGTAGAAACTACTGCGTAAACGATATCAAATTTAAACTGATCATAGGATTTGCTCTCTGTGAAAAAGTCGGTCCGCGGGAAATATCTTGTAGTCAAAGCGTTGACTCATTGTCTAAAAATAACTGATTGATCAATATCTGCCTCTGTTGGATATTGTGGGCGCTCCGCTATGGATTACCTGTTATCATTTTTTATCTGTGGCCCGAGATTAGCAAATGTAAGATGAATACTATAAGGATTTAAGCTATGATCTGCGCGTTTAAGATAATAGCAAATTAGAGACAACATCGCTGTTCCAGCTCGGAGATCCATTCCAGCTAGGTAGCAGTTGGGTATATACTTTCAACTGTATTTGGTATCTTGGAGCGCACTACTTCGAAGTGGTTCATCCAATCATTGCACTAACGACTTAAACTTTTATGTCACGCGTTTATGCCGGACGAGTTTTCGTTATTCCTAACAAGATGACGTGTGATAATTATTCATCAATCTTGCAGGGTGCAGTGGCAAGTCCCATGATTTCTAAATCATTTACATCATATCAGCTCATTCCATACTTGCGTCACGGCGAGTTCATCGCATGCTGTGTCTTTACGGAGCACACATGTCACGGATATGAATTGATTCTAAGCTGTTGATCAAGGTATGTCGGATTGCGTGATGCCAATATTTTAAGTCCGGGTTTTGATCTATAGCCCTTCGTTTATGCGGACTTGTGTGACATGAAACATGGCGTGACTTCGCGTGACATTTTAACCGTGAAGTGGCTGATATAGGCTCTTTCCACAACATCACCGTTTCTGCACTTTATTTCTATTTTTGTTAATTGACCCTCCACAATGTTCATGTTGTAGCTCCCAAAGGAGTAAAGAATTAGTTGTTTGTTTCAAGAAAGTATGATCAGTTCATTGAGCCATCATAGAGTGTCAATTCTTGTTATTTTTCATATTTTATGATTGAAATTCCTCAGAACCCATTGAAATGAGAGGGTAATGTAGCCAGGTAATAGCTGTTACATAACACCAGATGTTACGTAACCCCCTTACCAGGTATTCCTGCGGGATTCTCGTTGTTTCGAGAGCGGTACTTCTAAACAAGTTGTTTGGGTCAAATTTGGTCTTGGTTTCATTGCTGCGGGTGCTAGCGAATAGGTTTATGTCTACTTTGGCTGGCTGCAGATTCACTTCGCACGCCCTTTCAAGCTGGATTCCACGAGCCATTCAGAGTCTGCATAGCAGACTAGGTACTAGGTAAGGGAGCTGATAGTCTGGCTTCCAGGCGTTCAGATTGACCCATTAGTAGTATATTGATAAGAAAAACTACTATCTTTGGTCAATTGCTTTGACTAAGACTAGTATCTTGATGTACTCTCTCTCTATCTTGATGTACTCTCTCTCTCTGCAAACATCCACAGGTATAGAAAAAGTTGGAGAGTGAGTGTGCTCTGGAGTCTGGCGGTAGGAAAAGTTGCATGGTCTGGAACCGAGACTAGGTAGTTGACTGATAATACAGTAGTAATTTCCTTATCAATATAATGGGTTAATTTAGACATCTGCGAGACTAGACTATGACTTCCAAAGGAAATAGGCCTACATTATTGTCTGTGCGTTGTTGTTGGGGTTTTTTTTTGGGGGGGGGGATGTGAGTAAAGTCATGTTTATAATGAAGAAAATTTGATTTGTTGTAGAAATTGACGATGGATAAACGATAAGGAGTTCATTTACTGAAATATGTAATATATAACTACATGTACTAAGTATATAATATATTTTTATAATACATCAAAACATAATACGTCTTATATATCCTATAGGCCTACTATACACTACATATCCTTTATACAGTATTATTTATAGTATTTACTATGCATATATCTTTATATCATATATATGACCTCCTCAATTTGCTTTGGTGATGTTGGGTTGGTGGTGTCTATAATCTGATATCAACTGTCAATTTTCACGGGAAAGGATTCTGTTCTAGATGTTTGGCATTATAAAAAAAAAATGAGAAAATAACAGTTTTGGCGCTGATATACCATGACAAACAACCACTTGACATTGTTATTACACGTACGCAGTATTTTCGTGATTTTTGTTGACGAAATTCAACAATGAAAACAACTTGAAACATCACAAATCTGTGGCGACTGTAAATAGTTCCGATTTGCGCTAAAGGGGCGGGGCTCTCATGCCCTCTCGGCATTTCAAAAGGTGGCTTATTTTGACCCTCGTTTCCGAGAAGTGTATTTGCGGAGACGGAGTGATGTCAAGGGTTTTCAGCTTGAGATTTTTGTCGGGGCGGAGGGGGGGGGGGGGTTGGTCTCGTCATGAATTATGGTGATCCTCCGTGCACACTTTCTACATTGCCTTGGATCACTGCAAAAAAATGGACTGTTAAATTTGACACCTATAGTGTCGCACATTATAGATGCCAGACGTGGTGTAAAATGATAAACACCAAACGAATTATTTCAAACACCAAGAGCATTGGCTTTATGACCAAGGGTTTTGAAATATCAACACTTTTCCGGTATTCATATTGTACAACACCCTTGGTGTTAAATCTAACACCCCAGTTTTTGCAACGATGGTGCGCACCATCCAAGGTGGCACACACTAACAGAGGAATATGGAGATACTGACAGAAAGACACACACACACACAAGGCATTCTCTGCAGGGGGAAATCGTGATGTTTCTGCCCTGTTCACCTCAGTGCGTAGAAGAGGGAGTGATTAATGTGCACTCGCAGCGCTGTCCTACCCGTCGCCTTAAAATATCACCATGTAGATACAAAATGTGGTACCTTTTTCTTCGTTTGCAAATGTGGCGTTTTTACGGCATCCTGAACTTATTCGGTAGTTTTGTATTTTCTTTCTGGAATTTGTAATAAGAGCCTCTTGTTTTTCCTCAAAGCATAAGCGGTTCGAGTACTAGTACTTATTACTAAGATCATAACTTGTGCCTACTTTTTTTAAAATATAGTTTTTGGCTTAAATAAACTACGTCTAATTTTTTAATTCTTATTTCTTTTTCTCAAACATGTCGGCAAATGTGGTTGACACTCCCCACTCAGAATGTACCGCAATGATGAATCATCGGTTACACGTAACGCTGCAGCTGCTGAGTTATTCTTTCCTTTCTTCTTTCTTTCTAACCATTCAGATAGTCGGTAATAATTGTCACCATGGATAGAAGACTGCTATGTCGGCTGACAACCGTCCAGAAGTTCCTGATTCTGTTGGTTATCGGGTTCGTTCATTTCGTCTTTTTCAGCAAAGCCTTCCACAAGCAAGAGGTCGTCAAAGACGACGATCTCACCATCCGACGCGATGACGTCGGGAGTGTGTCAAAACAACTCACATCCAAGTAAGTATTCGGTAAATTAGTACACTCTTACTTCTGCGGAGTCAAGTTTGACGCAGAATATAGTAAGCTGGGAGATTACGGCTCTATTTACGAGTTAAAGTGACTGATTTCCGAATAAGTTGATTCGCAATGGTGTGGCGTCAACTTCATGCGACTCTTAATCCCAGTCATATTTAACTCGGAATAGAGTAGGTTCCCAGATGACTCCATTTCGAGTCACATTTGATCCGGATAACTAAATTACTTTGACTCATAATTATTCGATTCTTGGTTGTCGCCGCACCATTCCGAGTCAGATGCACTCGGAAATCAGAGTCACTTTAACTCGGAATAGAGTCGGCTTCCAGCTGACTCCATTGTGAGTGAAATTTGACTCACCAGAAAACAGTATAAGGTAGTTTGCAATCACAGACCCTTGTCGGTTGTGGTGCAGGGTCTGAACAAAATGTGTTGAAGTCTTGAAGCTACTGCTAACCATGGTTCTGACATAGACCCAGTGTTATAGCTCCTCTCTATAAACCAACAGTGAATAGTCAAATTAGACTTGTCTCAAGTCGCTAAGGAATTACGTCTATAGTCCGTGCTTGCAGATTAGTAGAAGGGACTGTGAAACGGAAGAATTCCAGGCTCTTTCCCTATTGATTAAACGCCATTAAAAAGAAGAAAAGTGATATTAATTCACGCAAATAAATATTACTGCTGCCCAAATAGCGCTTGCGTCTTTCAGAAATCCGGCACATGCAGCTGCTTTGAGAAAAAGTGGCGTTTGAGTCCGTTACGTCACTATGACGTTTGGCATATGTAACTAGTCAAATACGTTCAGTATGATGTAGTAGCACGTAGAGACTATCTTTTGAGGTCATATAGCGCTTCCTATGTGTTATTTTTTCGTGGCGTAATGCTCTCTTGGCCAATTGTTTAGACAATTAAAAGAACGTACAATTACCCTTTTTACAATTATAATTCAGTGAAATGGATCACTGGGTTGGAAATAAAACAAGTGTTACTTATCCACCCTGCTACACGAACAAAAACGAGTAGTACTAGGTCACCGAACATGATAGGAAACTTCTTGGTAATATTAGTCTATTAACTATTCTTGCAAAAACGAATTATTTACCAAGACTTCTCGCTGACACGGCCGTATAAAACAAAATGTGGACATAGTACCAAGGGCGTAGGCTGGGGGGTGCACTGGGTGCACGTGCACTCCCCCCCCCCGCCCCCAGCAGAGCCATTGGAAGTTCCGCCCTGGCAAGCAAAACGAAAAATTTGCCATCACTTTTTCTGCTTTCAACGGCCTGATTTACTCAATTTTAGTTCCCCTCCCTAAGATTGCACCTCCCCATGTCACTTTAGTTCCTCCTCCCCAAGATGCACCTCCCCGTGCCAAACCAGCCTACGCCCTTGAGTACCTCGAGAAAACGACTATTCTGTGTCCCAATTTGTGAACATCTTGTCAATGCAGCTGAGGCGGATTTCACGTCCATCAGACCAACGGTTTCTGAGATATTAAGAACATTACCGGCAGAAGTATTATTAGTCAGTAAAATAACTTGTGATAACAAAATGTATATGGTTTACCTATACGTGTATGCGTAACAAAATGCAGACATAACATAAAAATGATGAGTCCATTGAAAAAAAAAAATAATCAAAACGTGCGTAAGGGCCACCGCACACTACACGATCGGTCTACTATCCGATTTCGGAAGAAAATGCAATAGCGTTTGATATAAAAAAAAAAAATAAAATAAATAAAACGGTGAAATGGTGGATCAGATCTGCTCGCATGTGACGTCACGAATTTAAAATTTTGAAACCTCGTAACTCTGTTATTCTTTGGTGGATTTTCGCCAAACTTTCTTTAAAGTGATAGGCTAACAGTGTGGAGCTTCAATTTAAAAAATTGTCAAATTTTGATATCTGAACTACATAGTAGTGTTCATATGGACAACTAAACACCCTAGAATAAAAAAAAGTTTGGAAAGTTACACTGCCAATAGCAGGTTATGCATGAATAAACAATTAAAACTCGGGGCGAGTTTAAATAGCCAGGTGTACACACAGCAAGTCTATGGGAGAAAATGGGCAGGTGAATCTAGTGTGAACCTAGCATCACGGAGGCGCAAACAAGCTGTAGATAATGATGCAATGTGGTCGATTTGTAATGTATATTAATTCAGTCTTAATGTTCATTCATTTTTCATCCGTGAAACAGGGAGTCGAGCGAAATGAAAGATCCCGAATTGCCGGACACAAAATTACAACGGGACGAATCGCAAGAGGTAACTCTAACGGGAGCCGAAGAGAATGCCGAAGACGAATTAGTGGTATCGGGTGTCAGCAGCGAAGATAATCGGGCCGAGGAGCAGTTTTCGGATACCATCGTACACGATTCGGAAAATTACGAAAGCTTTGTCGTCGTCCGCCAGAAAAGCAGACTGGTACTCGATTCTCAAAAACTAATGTCGCTACAAAACATACCCGTCAAGAAGACAAATCGTGAGCACCAGTTCGCTGTGCACTCCGATGGCAGTGCGGACAGAACAACCGATAGTGATTGGGCAAACGAACGTAGAGGGTGCACTCCACATATAAATGCTCTCTTTCTCAAAACCCACAAGACAGCGGGATCGACGCTTCAGAATATTTTCTATCGTTTTGGTGACAAGATGAATTTGACCTTTGCCCTCCCAGCGCACGATGTTTACATTCAATCTGTGAAGGAATTTGAGGTTTCCAGCATTCTTCCACCTGCTCCCGGTTCGGGTTATAACATCCTAGCAAACCATGCTCGTTTCTTTTACAATGGTGAGTTGACATCATGTCAAAGAAATATAATTGCATTGTGACTGTAACTGAACTGAAGAAAATAAATATAGTAATAGTATGTAGTAATAGTAGTAGTAGTTATAGCAGCAATAGCAGTAGTAGTAGTAGTAGTAGTAGTAGTAGTAGTAGTAGTAGTAGTAGTAGTTGTAGTAGAAGCAGTAGTAGAAGTACATGTAGTAGTAGTAGTAGTAGTAGTAGTAGTAGACTAGTAGTAGTAGTAGTAGTAGTAGTAGTAGCAGTATAGCAGTAATAGTAGTAATAGTAGTAGTTGTAGTAGTAGTAGTAGTAGTAGTAGTAGTAGTAGTAGTAGTAGTAGTAGTAGTATAGCAGTAATAGTAGTAGTAGTAGTAGTAGTAGTAGTAGTAGTAGTAGTAGTAGTAGTAGTAGTATCTTTAGTAAAGGGAACCTCATTATAACGAGGACCTAGAACCATGACAATTACCTTATTATATCAGGTTTCTCACTATATCAGGGTCCCAAAACAAGAAATATACAGAGTCGGGACGTGAAAAAATCATCTTGTTATAAGAGAGTTTTGTTATATCCGACCCACAGTACATGTAGTTAGTGATGGTGGTTGTAGTAGTAACACATGTAGTAGTAGTAGTAGTAGTAGTGGTAGTAGTAGTAGTAGTAGTAGTAGTAGTAGTAGTAGTAGTAGTAGTAGTAGTAGTGGTAGTAGTAGTGGTAGTAGCAGTAGTAGTAGTAGTAGTAGTAGTAGTAGTAGTAGTAGTAGTAGTAGTAGTAGTGGTGATAGTAGTACTGCATGTATTAGTAGTAATAGTGGAACATGTAGTAGTACATGTAGTAGTAGTAGTAGTAATAGTGATAGTCGTAGTAGTTTAGTAGTACTCGTAGTAACAGAATGAGAATTATACGCGTTAGAATAGGTGGTGGTACTAAATGTTAAGTTGTAGCAGTATCAAAAAATTCACTTTTATAGATTATTATTATAAGGCATATCATTTTGATTGCC
>JZLH01S0544626.1:23850-36739 GCA_001188425.1 Eucidaris tribuloides
TGAAAAATCAAATCAAATCAAATCAAATCAAATCAAATAAATCAAAAATATGCATAAAATATGCTAACGCACTGCCTCGCCGTGCCGGGTCCGCGGATAACAACACAAAACTTTAAAGCCTAAGTTGGTTTGGGGATTTTTTTTTTTTATTTAAAGCTTTATTGGCCCCCAAAGACATTTACCCATGCTCTACAATAATAGATTCTGAATGTCTTTTAGTTTTTTTTAATTAATTAATGAAAAATCTCGGAGGGGGGGGGGGACCCCGGAAGATTTTCAACTATATTTTACAAATATAGCATCCAAAGGGTTAATAAGGCGCTTAAGGTTATATGAGTTAAACCTCCCTGAAAGAGCGAGACTCTGATTTATTGAGACATACAAATTTCTATTAAAAGTAAAAAAGAACACTACATATAATATTTACATCTCCCTGCCTGACTTCATTGGAAACCAAACATGGCGTCATTATGATATTTACATAACGTTTCATTGACGCCCATGCTGCGTTTATTTAGAGTAAATTTAAATTTCCAGGCAATTGTAGCTGCTATGTTACTTCGTCCTTTGCACAGTAGATTGCAAAGACGAAGCTAACGGTCATTTTACTTATCTAGCGCCACCCTTCTTTCTACGAGTGCTATTCGCTGCCGAATCTGGCGGACTCTGGGAAATGAGAGACTGAGCGTTGCGGTCCGAAACAAGTGGCCACGCGCCTCAAACTTGCCTAGAATTCCTCCTATCGACCACCCTAATTATTGAACATAGCCAATAATAAAACATAAAAATACAAAATTAAACGATTCAATAGCAAAACAACCAAAAAGTAAATGCGAAGACACGTCAGATTTAAGTAATGTGCCACTTGTATTATACTTTATTTATCATTCAGGAATTATTAAATCATAAATCCATGCCAATATCAGATCTCTTTTCAACGAACCAATTATTCACAATACTCTAATTATATAAAACTTAACTTTACATAGTTATGACTCAGCAAAAGGGTAGGATAGGCCAATGATTAGTATGCGGAAATGAAATTTAGCGCGGCCGATTACCAGCCAGGACTTTATACGCGGTTGAACTAAACAATGATAACAGTCCTCTTACTCTCGCTCTGGACTCTGCTGGTGTGGAGACTAGATGTCTCGATGAATCCGATACTCTGGGAAAATGATGCTTGACGTGATGACGCCGCTGGGATGACTCAACGACAAACGTTACACGACAGGAACAATCATTTGTAGAACTTCGTGCAGACGTGTAATTGACAATAATGTTATCAAACTAGCAACAGTTCAGAGTAGATTAGGTAATCGATCCTGAAACTACCTACCAACTATTGCTTTCAAAATTGGTGATCGACTCAGCAGCTGCGTACCAAACAATACTTCTGTAGACTGCAAACCTCTGACGTTTCGTTACTCGCCAAAACTCTATTAGTGCTTAGCCAAACTTCTCAAGGATCTCAGCACAGCCTCCTCGCTTTGTTAGTACATGTGTAGATGGTCTTCGGTGTTCGCTGTGTGATGGGTTAGAGTCGTCAGAGTGGAAATGAACGGGTGGGACGCGGAAATTCAACTCCATATACTAGGATTATGCAAACCTATTTCAAGTAACTACAAACCTAGTCTGCCGTTGACATGAGTACATTCAGTTTTGATAATAATTACTATTCTCACTTCGTAAACATGTTATCATGCGATACAAACAAATGCCGAACTGAATTACTTCTCTTCGTTTGTAGTTCCTACTCGGTTAACATTCCCACATACCATAGTGGCTAATACTTCCCTAATAAACTCTCGGGAAAACAATATAAACTTTAATCATTCTATAAAAGTTTTGTAATATTCTTGCGCCTTATGCACGCGTCGTGCATGACGCCTTCTGGCGTTAGTCCATCTTAGAAATCAAAACAAAACCACACCAGACAACATCTACAAATGACCACTTCTTTTACGACCTTTATACTGGCTAGAGATGCCTGAGAATTCTCTACTCGATACCCGTTTATTTGAGATTAATGTCAGATACAGTTGAGAATACTTATTTGTTTGTTAGGTATGGGCTTTTTCTATACCCATCTCAAAAGGAACAGTGTAGCTCAAGAACCAGTAACTTCTTCAATTCTTCTAGAAAATACAAAGGTCTGCGTTTTCAATGGTGTTTGTTGTGCAAATGACTGGAATTGTGGGAAACTGGGTAATCCAGGGAAGGTGGGGAACATCATGAGATATTTTGGTGAGGAGGTTGGCTGTCGATTTTTGATAGCCCTTGAACACCAAGTTTGACGAGATGAGTAGAATATTATTGTGGCCGGCCACTGCTGTAGCGCGCCACTGTCTAGGAAACCGGACAGTTATTTTCAACACGTTGATGCAATTGTCTCAACCTTATTACCAATGTTTACATTTGTTCGTGTCTTGATTTACCCGATTCTGACCAAGTGCTTCTGGTATTCCAAAGAGTCGCTAACAGAATTGTTGAGAAAAATTTCAAAATTACGCTCTGGAAAATTGAACATGAATACTTCTTCCATGTTGCTACAATTTGATTCGAATGATAAACATCATAAAACTTGCCCTGAACAACCAGATTTTTTGACATGATCATGCCATAGATTAGCCGTTGAGGAACGTAGTGCTGTTTGGCCTCTGATTTTTTTTACTGGTAAGATTGTTGGGCCTGATAGACGATACGCTATGAATAGATATTCGCTTTGCACAGTTGTTGACTTTTTCGTAGACACTAGTTTTCTTTCTCTGTTTAAACGCGGAGTTGTTCGAGACACATGATTGACAGATCGTTCACCCTTGACTCTCATTGGAAATATGTTGATAAGGTGTGACATTTCCATAGTACAAATCCGAGATGGTCTTCGATGTTCAGGACCGTTTGGCATGTAATAAATGCTCAGTCCCGGGCTTAAGGAATGCCACAACCAATTTCTTAAGAAATGTGTTTGTGATGCATTCCAACGTAGTCAGGTGTCGTAGAACACACGTCATCATGAGCCACTGTGTGTTACCACCACACACACACACACAACACACACACACACACACACACACACACACACACACACACACACACACACACACACACACCCACAACTCACACACACACACACACACACACACAACAACACACACACACACACACCAAAACACACAATCATATAATACACACAGTACACACACACAGACACACACACACACACACACACACCATCACACACACACACACAAACACACACACACAACACACACACAACAACACAGCAATATAATATTATAATATTAACGTTTATACTACTCAAACTTTCACACGACGCAATCGAACATGAAATTAAACACGATTATACATATGTTTGTGTTAAAACTTGAATTGTATTATTTTACGTTTTCGTCAACACTCAATTCACCAATCCTGCCGAAAACATTTGATGTAGGCCCTTTTTTGCCAGGACCAAACAATGAATATCCTGTCGTGAAAATTTTCCAGCCAGAGGTAAGTTCGGTTTAAAGTTAGAGTAAGGTGTGTAGGGGTGGTTATTGTATATGGGGAGCGGGGTTGGCGGTAATTGATTTTCCAGTCGAGAGGTAGCCCTTTATACAACTATACAATGTAGCTTGGCGGACCTATGCATTTGAAAGTTAACTATCTACCATATTATCCATTCATGATCATGCTATCGACTGTATTGTATCAGGTACCCTCTCCCATCATATCCAAATGTGTGTTATTAAAGAAAGGTGTACGGTTTGGGGAGAGATAAGTATACAAATATACTATATATCATATTCATATCTCAAAATTGCGAATTGATGAAAACCAACTTATAATACTTATACTAAAAATAAAATTATTTCTGCTCAAAGGGTAACATGATGAATTTGGAGGAGTTTGAGCGCTACTAACACAGGTGGATAGTTCCCTTAAACAAAACAAGGAGGCGTATTATACAAATATGCGCACATCACTCGGTAACTGCGAAACAGTCCTATACTCCTCCATCCCACTGTGTTTCAGGGACTGTTCCACAGTTTACTCGTGCAGATAATTCTTAACTAATGCCTTTCGAAAGTTATAGATGGTCATTATTTTTTTTAAAAATGGTCTCGTACGTCCGTATTGATAACAATTAGAAAACATGATGAAACGCGTACGGTTCGAACTCTACTACAGTTAACGTTAGTGGGGTATTTCAGAGACAGTCCCTGACCTACTTATAATGGTTCTACTGACATTCATAAATTTCTATCTGCAACTGTATCGTGTAACTATTCATTGCAACATAAATATAATATCTCGATATAAGAATGAAGGGCCACTTTCAACGGGCAAAATCTTAACGTAGTAGTCGCGGACGCCGCGAGTGCCAGGTCGTAACGTTTAGAGAGCTCACCTCGTTAATACAGGTACCGTACCGTACCTTGAACTGAACTTTGTCGAGATCGGGAAGGCAATCTAGTGCTGGAAGTCATTTTATTTATGCTTCAAATTTTTAGAACCCAAGTTATGCCTTGGTAAGTGTCTGTAAATTCCAGTTCGCTCAACAATTCCTGTATTTTCTTCATTTTACAGCATTCGAAAAGTTTAGCAATTTTCGCGGTTGCACCTGCGCTGCCAATACTTTCGAGTGATGTTTCACTTGTCGGATCGTAATCGGCTATTGATCGATGCGCGCACTGCGAATACAGCAGTTACACGTGCACATGATCCTGCCGACCGGTTCGTAATTCGTAATTCATACTGTATGGAAAGCTACAGCGGTTCATTAGTACGCCGTCATATCAACGCGTCATTATCATGGTCATTATGCAAATTTTTGTCACGTGAGGTAAAATAAGAAGATCTGTTCACAGTCGATAAGGTTCAACAATTCATTTTGATTAGGACGTACGTGACCATTTATAAAACATAATGTTAACCAACAAGTAACGTCATCTTATTGAATGAAATGGAGAACACAAAGTCACACACAAATGCACACACACACACACACACACACACACACACACTACACACACCACACACACACACACACACACACATACACACACACACACACACACACACACGACGCACAACACACACAGCACACCATAAACAATGCCACACACATGCACATCTATAAATACACAGACACAGACACGACACAGACACACAAGCAACGTAGCATGTTTACACATCCAAGAACACTCATAAACGCATACAAAAATGAAACAAATCTCCAAACACCCTGTTCAAATCCTTTCTGACCTATGTACACAGACATGTTTTATTTTTCACTTTTTCAATCAACACCAATTGCTAGTCATCTCTGGCATTTATAAAGACACTTTTCCAAAGCCAAATTTTAGAGTGCCATTCAAAATGTATACAACTTAATAAACAAACATATTATTCTTTTCTTTACTTTTTCTCTCAAAATGATCTAATCTTTTAACAATACCACATTTTCTAATGTTGTTGATTCAGAAGTTACCGTTATGACCGTGCGCATTATAATTACATTTATATCCCGTCTAATAAAATAGAACAGCTTATTTGGTGAACTCTTAGTCTTAGCTGGAAGATACCTATAGTAATTCAAGGGATATACGTGTAAGGTGAAATGAGAGAGTGTATTTTGTTCCCACTTTGAACTACAACGAATTAACTTCCATGTAAAAGACAGCAGGTAACAATGACAACAGTTGTAAAATGTACTACAAATCTTCGATCTCTAAAAGTGTGCGATGAAGTCGGAAGAAGTAGAGCGCGTGAAAAAATGCCTTCAAAATGATTATTGTCTGTCATAAAGTGAAATCATGTCTGTACTCAGTTTGACCGGATACACCGTTGTCCATTTTCCTCCCGTATGCTACTTCTGTACTCCTGGGCGTAATAAGTCAGCATGTGATGGTTATCCGATATAAATGCCCAGGGCAACATAACTTTCCAAAGGTGTTTTCGCATCTACGATGTTTATTTGTATATTAAGCAATCTATGATAGCCCAGGTATTTCAAATTTGACAAATTTTTTCTTTTGAATTAGTCTACAACTATTATAATGTACAACGTCATAACTCTACTGGTCTTTAAGTAAATATTCAAACACCGAAATAAGTATTATCTCACACCTAAGTCTACATACGAAAAGAATTTAAAGAACTATACAACTGTGGAGGGGGGGACCGCCGTTAAAAATTGATCGAACTTTGCATCTGACATATCTTCGACGTGTTTTTAATGAACAAATTAACAGCTAGAACACAAAAGGTTTGACGAGAGTTATGCTATCAAGATTCACTAGTAACCAATATGTACTGATACAAATTGGCACATTAATTTTATATCGGCCGATAGGAAATTCTGCAACACAGCAGTCAATAGGAGAAAGCTTGGAATGGTCTCTCAATGATTTTCACTTTTTAAGCACGCTAATGAATTGTTTTACACTGCCAATTTTTCAGGCCCTTCATTTTAGACCGTATCAACAGACACTAGTTAGCTGGGGAATCATGTAGCTCAGATTTTCTTTAAACTGGACACATTTTAGAGGGGGGGGGGAGGGGGGGGGGGGGGGGGGGGCGCAGGGGGGGTGGGGCGATATACAATGCCTTTAAGGGGATTGAAAAGGAGCTTCAGACAGAGTAATAAAAGAAAGATGAAACGAAATTCGACATCTGATAGGCAGACTACGATAATCAGCCTCGCTTTGAAAGCAGCTCCTTCCTCCGTTTCCAAATTATCTGGCTCTGGCAGCCCATATCAATTTTTAAGCGATTCTTTTACTTTCTTCATGGTCTAGGCCTACTCCAGTTTTGCAAACACATCGTAAACTAAACTAAAACCGTGGACGTTTTTTGGCACATGTTTGCGCATATGGCATAGCAAACTCTACCAGCTTTGTATATATGACAACTGAGAATGCTTTATGATAAGTCAAAGCGTTTGCTCTTCCAAAGTTTAGATCACAAAAAAAAATATGTGGACCGCACAGTCAAATGTTATTACCAAAATAACCAACGGAATTGAATCTTTAAAAACTTCTCCTTTTTTTGGGGGTAAACAAAATTCGTCGTTGGAAGGTTCCCCTTTCACAATTTGTTTGTACTTTGCCGCTTCCAACAAATTGACAACAGTGCGCCTCTATAAATATACTAGATGATAGTCCGTTGTGTGAAGAGGGAAGTTCTAGGATTATAAAAAACGGCTAAAATCTAATTTTATTGGTAGCGAGAAAGCCCGCGAGAAATTGGCCAAAAACCCAAAACAATACACATAACATGTTCTCTATCCTAGCTGCCGGCAGCCTTTATCATTGTGCGTTTGATGTTTAAATGAGAACAATGACAGCAGTCCGTCGCTTCCTCCTATACACAGGACGGTTTTAGAGCAGTGACGCTATGACCTGCTCCGTACCTCGGATTTCTCTACACAAAAAAAGACGATCGCTTTTCTTCTGTTAAGAAATTCATATGTCTTGAATATTAGAACTGTTACAATTTCTTTTTGTGTCACCATCGATCAAAATACACTAAATATGATGTTATAATCAGACATGTTAAATGCTAGTTTGTAATGTGTTATTATGTGACCTGTCAAAGCACGATGCCCTGATAAAAGTAGCACATTTTATTAAGACATTAAAAATGGAAAGAATATTGCTTTGGGTGAAAATTAGAACCCTCAAAAAAAAGTTGTAGAATTCTGAGTCTTGATCAGTTGTATCTCAGTTTTGTAGTAATAATCTCAATGCCACCTGGCATGCATCTGAAGGATTATTTAATATTTCTTATAAAATAATACCTTACTTGTTACGATTATGCCGTCAAACGGGAAAGTGGCCAGCTATCTTAAAATGTGGAAAGTATGTAATTGAAAAGCCTGCAAAATGACCCAAGTTGGTAAGTTACAACAATTTTTGTTGTTGTTGATGCAGTAAGTCTCCTAATGTCTCTTCGGCTGTTATGCCATTTCTAATGTGAACATTGAGTGACAAGACACATGCATAATTAAGCAAACAAACCAACGAATAAATAAGCTAAAAAAAAAAATTATCGGCATTTACAACAAGTGCGACACAATGCTATTTAATCTCACAGGACCTTCGACGACATTACCACAACAAGCGGTTAACAATAAAAAGAAATGGCAGGAGCTTGATTTACATGGGTTTTCATTATCTTCACGGGATCTTTTTTCATCAATTGTCCTAATGATTTTAATCCAGCATTATCAGGTTCAGTTATCGGTGGATGACACACGGTGCATCGCCACCACGCCTGCACCACTTCCCCATGCTGTTGATGATCTTTGTGATTCGTTGCCATGGGATTGGCATTCCACGCGCAATCAGTAAATTGATGCAGACCTCCCAATGTTGTTGCATTTGTGACTCTCTTTCCGTACCAGCTCTCGCCGAGTCCCCGATCCCTAAATGTTCACATGAGTTGATGGTCTGCGGCCTGCATGCTTGCCAGTCCATTCTCGGGATACCCTCTCTCTGAGAAAAATCCGAGTGAAAATCAAGCTAATGCCACTTTTTTATCACTTGGGTATTACTGTCAGACTGTGCGTGAAAGAGTCTGTAATGAATAAATGGACTTTATTTTTAGATTTTAAATGCCATACGTTTTTGTTTATCTTCTACTTGTTGTTGTTTTGCTTACTTGTGCAGGTGTTTGTTCTCAATCCATGTCCAATGTTTACCAGTTTAGGAAGCATAACTGATTGAGACATGGAAAACTCACATCATCAACAACAACAAAAATTGTGTGACTTACCGAACTTATTGGTCATTTTTGCAGCGTTTTCAATTTACACCTTTACACCACATTTAAGATACTGCCTTTCCCTTCGATTGGCACAATATTCAATAATAAGTAGGTATCATTTTTAAGAAAAATTAAATACTCTTTCAGATGGATGTAATACCTCAAGGTTGCATTGCTTATTACTACCGATAATGGGAGAATATAACCGATCAAACTCAGATTTTCCCCAAACTTTTTTTGACGCGAGTTTATAAATATCTAACTTATTTGCCAACTATTGCGAAAGATTATCACCAACTGTGATTTTCGAAAGACATTTCACTTTCACATTCACATCTCAGTTATTGAATTTAGCAATTCCTTAGCTTTGGGTGTGCCGCGACTTTATTCGGCATCGTGGGCGTCAGAGTCACATATTTGTTATAAATATTACATATTAGTAAAGAAAACATACTCTTTGTTGGCAAATATAATATTACAATATTTACCCTTCAAAATAAGTAACACAAAGCTTATTGTGCCCTTGCACCTACTAAACTCCAATTCCGACCGTTTCAAATTGTCCTGAAGAGACCACAGTGCGATTTGCATAAGTGTTTTCACACCCATATGTTGAAGCTCATAAATTCCAAACCCCTAGCCATTGTTGGTAAAAAAAAAAATCGTTAGCGGTATCAAACTCCAATTACACAGCATACTCTAACGTCAGAAACACATCTACGAAACATTCCACTTGGGTTGTACTTTTTTAGAAGGGGGTATTATGCTTATTTTCGGTAAATATAATTGTTTATTTCATTCTATTTTTGTGTTTATTTAGAAACAAAACATAACAATGTGCATTCTTTTGGATGTCACATGTGTAATATTGATCTTCATCCGTGAGCAAAGGATCCATATTTACCAAATCAATATATCAAAATATGAATGCCGTAACACAGCATAGTGTCTTGGTGTGATGAGTCTGGGTATGTGATGTTGTGTGTGTCGTGTGTGTGTGTGAGTGAATGTAGTAGTGTGTGTGTGTGTCGTGTGTGTGTTGTGTGTTCGTGTGTGGGTCGGGTGCGATTGCTTTTGTATGATTTCTATCATGCTGATTGGTATGTATTGAATAGATCATTTATACCAGAATCAGAATCTAACAATCTACACAGATAAAAATGGGGGGGGGGGTGGTATTGCGAACATTTGCCTCTCCGCGCCTCTCGTCCTTGTCTCCAGGAGACGTGTCTGAGGTCATGAAGGACCAAGGGCTGCACCGGGAAAGGGGGGTGGGGGAAGAGGAAAAAGTCAACGGTGTTTCTAGCATTGTAATTCATGAAATATTGAGGGTTTTTTACATCGCCACCCCAATGAAAATATTGTGGCCATATCTACTAGCCCCCCCCCCCCTNAAAAAAAAAAAAATACACAAAAAAAATAACTTTTACAAAATCCATATAAGGTAATGCAAGGATACGTTTAAAAAGCAGTGTAACCCTACAAAACCATCAACAATTAGACATACACAGCATTTATTTTTTTCGGCGCGCTTTGCGCGCAAAATATTATACTGCAATTTAGCGCGCAGAGCGCGCCGACAATTTTTGACATTCATCTTACTTTACTCTGTAATCCAAAAATAGATCGATGCCCCTGGTTGTCGCCCTCCTAAAATTGTACCCTGGTGCCACCGTGGGAAGCACGGATCAGTGGCGTGCGCAAAAGGGGGGGGCGGTGCCATCCCACCCCCCCCCTCCGAGTGCCCCCAAAATGGTATGGTATAGTCGGGGGGGAAGCATTCAGTTGGGGGAAATTGAAGTGATTGTCGGGGGAATTATTTTCTTGGTCCCCACCCCCCTCAATTCCAAATTCCTGTGCACGTCACTGGCACGGATTGTCACATGGGGATACACAACGAATAGTTCAGAATCACCATGTGCCATACACCAAAATGTATTTATTTAATTTACAACCAAATCCTTAATAATTTACAATACATGCACATCGGCAATGAACACTGTTACATAAAAACATATTGCAAGAGTCTACATACTATATACTATAGTATAGTACAAAAACATATTTAAAGGTTAGTGACATGATTGGGAACACTTGAAAATGCATCAAGAAATAAATGAGTTGAAATATGTACCAACTATACACTAGCAGGAGTGGATCTCCCACCTGGGATTATTTGTCTGTAATTTGTTTACTTAAGGAGAATCAAGCATAAACATACGAGTATCTTAATTTCATCCGTGGGCGATAAAAATAAGCCCCATAGAGAGCCACACAGCAGGTTTCCGTGCTACGAGTAATATTTACATTGTTATTTTAGAATAAGTCAACGTTTGACTACAAGATTTTCACAGGAGGATCCTTGCATAGTTAACTTGATTCTAGAGTAGTTTCAGCCCAAGTTGAGGACTACCTCCAATCATGTCATTTACCTTTAAACCTTGTCAAACTCTCAAATAAAAGAGAACGTGATGACCCTTTTACGACCTTCAGCCTTCCCTGTCCAACACCAGCTACGTATCTCCAATACAATCTTCAAACTACATTGACCTCATTTCATTTTTTTTAGTAGTTTCTTTAACAAAACGCAAATCTTAAACCCACGAGATAATGATAAATTTCTTGATATAATTCTGACGTACTTTTCCCCTGCATCAACAGATTAACAATAACCCCCAATAACGCAAGAATAATTCATTATTCTTGAAAGAGATGTTTCATTATGATGTAGCAGATCATCTACCAATATTTCTCTGATTTCCCCTTAAATACAAAATGGTCTCAAACAGAAATACATAGCAAAGAAATGAAGATTTTAACACATGAACAATGGCTTGGTGCACGCGTAGAGACAACTGTATACTTTTGTGTACATTTTCAAAGCTTCATTTTCAGATCTAACCCTAGTACCATCAATTATCATGTAGCTTAGAACATTCTTAAATGACGTCTTCACATTTGATATTTGATGCATTTTGAATATCATGTTCTCGCTATTAAGGTCGAGGCCACTTTAACTGTGAGTTATTATGTGAATTTATCTTTTTAATTGCTTTTGGGAAACGGTATAGTTTACAGCCCCCCCCCCCCCCCCACACACACACACACACACACGCGCGCGCGTCCCCGAATGCTTTATCTGGCCTCAGAGTGTATCGGATGTGTTTATGTTGATAGATATGCTTGTTTGCTTCGGTGTGTGTGTGTGTGTGTGTGTGTGTGTGTGTGTGTGTGTGTGTGTGTGTGTGTGTGTGTGTGTGTGTGTGTAGTGTGTGTGTGTGTGTGTGTGTGTGTGTGTGTGTGTGTGTGTGTGTAGTGTGTGTGTAGTGTGTGTGTAGTATAGTGCATCACGACACTACAACGACGACCACACACCATCACACCACCCTTTCACACTTATGCCCATCGATCAGGTACAACACAATACACGTACCGCCAGGCATATACTCAGTGGCAGCAATAAGAGTCTACAACGCCACCACGTGATCACACGAGCGATTTCACACACACCACACACACACACAAGTAGTTCACAACACTACATCATAATATACACAAAGAATATCGCAATTACACAAGACATCCAACCACCACGTTCACACATCTAAATCCAATTGATATCATGCCACACACGACACTACTACCAGCAAGCCTTTAAAACACCTCAACATCATCC
This sequence comes from Eucidaris tribuloides, assembly GCA_001188425.1. Lineage (NCBI taxonomy): Eukaryota > Metazoa > Echinodermata > Echinoidea > Cidaroida > Cidaridae > Eucidaris > Eucidaris tribuloides. The sequence continues at coordinate 36,302 of JZLH01S0544626.1, forward strand.
GGGGCAGGCTCAAAAAACATAAAGGAATATATAAATAAAATTAAAAACTCAATAAAAGTAAGGTGATAATCAATATCTCTATGGTTTTGTCGAGATACTTTGAATGCAAATTGATTCAGAACACGATCGATTGACTCTTAGGATGAGGGGCCATGGTATTTTTTAACAGAATTTATTCGATTTGGCCGGTGCTACCTCTGCCCCGTTGCGTGTCTTGGGCTTCCTGCCGCTCAAATGCCCAGGAGAGTTGGACACTGGCCAAAGTTGCTTCGAATATGGTTTCTTGTTGCTCTGCTGCTAATATGACATGTGAAATAGCCGCGTTCTGAGCCGAAGAAGATTGGTTGGGGCTGCTTTGGTTGATAGAGAAGGCGAAAACAAACATGAGAATGGTGGTGGGGGGAGGGCAAAGAGAAGGAGGGGAAAAAAAATGAAATG
>JZLH01S0544649.1:20003-32040 GCA_001188425.1 Eucidaris tribuloides
ATATTATAAGTAGGAAGGCTACTATATACAAAATGGATGATTCTTACACCGTTGCTCATTGCCTCCTGCCCTATAAAATAAGACGATTTTTTTTCAGCCGCCGCTTCAGGGGAGAGTGGTAGAAGCATCACAGTGTTTAAAAACAGTGAGTATCCAAAACGACCGTATTTCAAGAACACGGATAAATGCAGCGAGTCTTCAAAGCTGAAAGCCCTATGAACGTATAATAATATTCCTGTCTTTGCAGTTACGACTGTTCAACCACGACTTCAATACCCAGTTAAACCTAATTGCTTTAATTATGTCTGTTCGTTATTTATTGTCTGTATATTAGGGTGCTAATTTTGATGCTGTTTGGAAGTTATGTGTGTATATGTATAATATGTCTACAGCGCCCTGTAGTTGAGACGCCATGCGTTTATAGTGTCAATGTGCGGGCCTATAGAGTGCAGGTTTTCCTTGATTCCGTATCCATGTTGTTCGCGTATTAATGGTTTGTAATTCAGTAGTTTGCATGTGGCGAGTAATGGATTAGCGTTGATGTCATTTTTGTACAATCAGCAAGATGTGGAAGTGACCGGATAACTCGGAGAAATTTAACATTATTATGTCAATGTGTTACTACACTACTCACGGAATGTTAATGTATGATATAATTATGGTCTTTTTGATGCGATTAAAATGTGCTTAGGTGCATGCATTTCATTACATTAGATTCAGTTACATTGTAATTGTAAATACTAATTATTATTTTACTAATTATGTTAATAGCATAATTATATTATAACATAATATATTACTTGTGTAATTAACTGGAGAAGTTCCAATCAAATGAAAATACTCTTGAATACGAGAAGTTAAACGTATTGAATTAATTATTCAATCTTTCACTTGATCTTTAATAAAGTTGCGACAAAAGATACGCGATATTAGAAGAATAACTAACACAGAAAAGACTTAAATTGGAAAAGTGTTTTTGCCAAAACTGTGAGCATAATATTATGCTGAAGCGACCTTGTCAACTTGTCGAATGTGCATGACTTGCCATTTGAATATAAGCATTATGTAGAAATAAGCGAGGGTTTTGTATTCGTGTGTCATTCGTTTTTTGCTCCAGCTATTTAATTGTATTTTCATATATACCACCTGCCTTTTAATTGCAAGTGCGTCTTTATATTACAGCTATGTATGTCTTACATGAGGGGCAATCGTGGGGAGAGGGGACGGGCGGGAGAATAAATGGGACAACAAAAATGTCATTGTCTGTTGCTGCGTTATTGCCTGGGAGAGCCGCACCTCTTTGAAATCGTCTCCCATTATTTCCCCGATGCGCAGCTAACACAGAGCCACCTTTACAAAAGTGACGTTTCTGAGTTCGGGACGCGGAACAATGGATATAAAAATTACCCCCTAGATTATAGGGAGGGGAATTATAGGTATTAGATATCATTACACTACCCTCACCATTTTTTATATGTTCAAGCAACGCGTGAATTTTCGCGGGGTTTCGGACAATTTTAACCAATATACTTTTCATTATGTGGTCTACTTATGTACCCATATTTTTAGAACCCTCTTGTTTAAGAAGACCGGAACTCCGTTTCAAGGTGTCACGTTCACAGACGGATTCGACGAGATGTTGTGGTTTATTATTGTCTACTTTCATAAAATTTGATGTTAAGCTTGTGGACATCCCTTACACGCACGTATATCAATTTTTCAGCGCCACTTGTCATAAGAAGTCGCCGCAGATGTTAAGAGTTTCATGTCAAAGCTAACAATTGTTAGTAAGATAATACACGTGTTACTATTTATGAATGTTGGATTGTGTTATTATATAACACCTTTTAACTGTGAACCTCGCATAATTTTATGTGCTAATATACTCCTTCTTTAGACATTTCATTAATGATATGACCAGCTTAACAATGGTATGTATGTTTAGTCATGTAAGATGTAAAATCAACTAATTGACTAACTATGTGTCACGCCATTTATGTAACCTTGTTAGTAACACAGCGACCTAGTTGAGGTTTCACTTAATGTCGTCAAATATTGGTTTTATTTGGCAACCTATCACATTTCACAATGATATCAAAGTTGTGCATTCTAGAAATAACGAGGGTCAAAGGACTTAGAAATGGTCTATCCTTGACGCATGATCCTTGAACTGGTCAAATTTGACCAATAAGTCAATCATCGTAATCATGCGGTCAAACCTGACCGACTTCAGCGTCAAGCCATGATCCATTTCCTGGTCAAAACTGTGCTTTTATGAGTCTTGCACAACAGACCCTTTCCCCGAGTCAAGATTCTATATTTGTTTTAAGTATGCACATTTGAATACCTTTAAGGAATGGCCTCAAAAGAGGCTTACTTAGACAATTGGGAACAAATCGCCCCTGCACCGTTAGCAGTTACTCCGTGAGAGCGGTTAGGTTTTCATTCGTCGACAGTGTAGAGAGTGTTGCTGACGTACATGTGATTGTTGACTAATTATCGTCAGTATTGAATGTAATTTGAGATAATGAAACTTACAGTGAAGATATAAGTTCGTTGCTATGATGAAAATATAGAGTGGGGCAAGTCAAGCTATTTTGCGGTCGGTAACAGCGTGGACTCAGGGCAAAACGGGCCTTTTCCCATATGTTGTGATGAACCCATCCATGGGTTATAATTGATAAGGTATGAAGGATCTTTCCCAAATAGAAATAAAAATTAACATTCGGTCACTTTAATTAAATTAATCGTTAATTTAATTCATAGGTAACACACGTGGGACCATTATTAGAATATACCCATGGATTGGGGTTTCATCACAACATATGGGAAAATGGCCCGTTTTTGCCTCTGATGTCCCACGTGTTACCACGAAAAAATAGCTTGGACTTGCCCAGGTGTATATACAAGAGATCACGATTCCATTTATGGGCTTATATGAGCCAAAGAAATTAAAATGGCGCTGAATAACTCTTTGGGGGGGGGGAACAGTTAGAAAAATGTCAAAAAATTCGGCGGCGCCGAAGATTTGAAAATTGCGTATGTTTGTATTGTTAAGTTTCAAGGTTTTGTTGTGATTTGCACTGCTTTTACACATATTTGACATTACGTTTAGGAATTTTTCAAGCTTTCAAAATTATTGGAGGGGTGCCCCCAATATTTTCACTGGGGTGGTGACTGCCTCCAGGATCGACGCCCCTGAACTAAGATAAATGTCGGACAGTGTAAAAAAATGTATATGTTTTGTGGTAAATTACGTATGTGTAGAGTAGAAATGAGTGGTTGCTTATCCGGGCTTTACGTCATGAGTTGAGAAAGAAAGAGAGAAAGAGAGAGAGGGGACAAAAAATCCTGTATAAATGATCATGTTCATGTTCGAGAAAATGACTTTGTGAGAGTTTTTTAATAACCGGAAATTCACATTAATTCAGGTAGGCATAAGTCGACTTGATTACATTTGAACATTTAGCTGCCAACGGTAATCCGGAGACGATTCTGTGGCCAGACAGAGATTAGACAAGCCGTACTGCGAAAAAAAAAAGATGTTCGAAAGGGGGAAAATGATTACAACACAGGAAGATGATCGTAATTGTAAAATTACTCGTGGCAGTTGGGATCAGGGGTAATTTGAGAACTATGATATCGTGCGTTAAATTGAGAGGGCGGAGAGAACGAGGGGTATCTCGCGTGTGGAATATTTTTGATAAGGTGAGGAATACATAAAATATACCGCAAAGTAAAAACAAAATTAGCACATTATTAGAGACTGATCGTAACTATAATGTCGTAATTGACGGGTTTATCGACCGCAGTATATCAAGCGATATTTAAAGTAAAATCTAAGTGTTGTTATAAAATATGAAATATGGATAAGTGGACTCTGGTTTAAAGGCCCACTGTCAAGAGTCAGCTCAACCATCGATAGGATAAAATATATTCCTTAGATACAGGCACATACTCACGAATATTATGGAGTGTTGCGGTGCCAAAGTCTACAGACAACAGGTCCATGAAAACAAATGCTCTATTTTATTATACCATCAGGATTTTTCCGTTGTATTATGGGTAGCATAGTGCCCCAATTTTTAAATTATAGTCAAAAGAGGGCGTTTTCTATTCTGTCATGACAGTGGGCCTTTAAGATATTTACTACTGATGTATCATCTTGCTTTTTGAATCGTACATATTGTGTGAAGTAACAAGTGTTTATTTCAGTGTAACTATGTTCAATATTTCAAATCCTTCTCACGATGAAGACCAAAGTTATGACTTGAACAATATGAGACTGATTATGGCGGCTGCAAAGGGACAGTTACATTTCTTTTGTGAAATGTCCCTTCAGAGCCACCGTTACTATCCCAAGTGCTCATTATTATCTTCTATACATCTATTAATGAATAAGTGATTATTATAGAGGTGAAAAATCCGGCTATATATTAGTTCACCTTTTACTGCTGTGGCCGAGTGGTACCGTTCTTGCGGCTCCATCGAAATTCGAAATTTTGGGATGGTATTTACAGAGAAATTGTTAGTTTATTGTCAATGTGATGGTATGTAAGTGTCTTCGTTTGGGATTCATGAGTTTTAAAAAATTGTATAATTATAGCTTTATGTAGAATGTGGATATGTCACGACAAACAGTGTTTCAAAGTTCAAACGATATAGTGACACGTAATCTAATTATACGCTGTAAATTTCGTTTCCGATAAATGAATATGCAGAGAATTATGCGTAAATTCCAAAACACATTGGTGTGTTTAAACGGTGTATGAATTGATAAGATGTCAGCTCACTGCATTGTTGAAGTTTGACGAAATCAGTGACCGTCTACACGCATGTGGAAATCTACAGCCGGCTGAGTGTGCGAAGAGAAATAATACTGATCTGATATTTTATGTTTCAGAGTGCCTTGTTAATAAAGATGGCTTCCTTTATCAAATTACAATTGACTGTTTGTAATTGTTTTGTTTGTTGTGCGTGCATGGTATTCACAGTCAGTAATGACTTAAGTTGTTGAGTTGAGTTTTCCTCGTCAATAAAAATCGTTTGCATTAAATATTATTGGCCGAAGTTCATCTTCATGTTCATCGAAATTTACTTATCTGCAAAATGTATAGCCCATGCAGGCTTAATAAAAACTTGTTCTTATCCTATTAAAGGCAAGGTTCACCCTGACATCAACTTGGTTTTAATAAAAGCAGAACAATGAGGGAAACATATTAATGAAGGTTTGATGAAAATCCATCAAAGAATAACAGAGTTATGGAATTTTAAAGTTTTACATTTGTGACGTCACATGCGAGCAGCTTCCCATATGTCGTGTGATATAAATTCCATAAAAGTGCCGTTTTCTCAGAAATTTGAAAATGATTTTACCTGTGCATTCAATATTTCATCAAAAACATTATTTCATACATGCTTCTATGAAAAAGCCCTCATTCAATTACCATGAACCATTAAAAAATTGCAATTTATGGAATTCATATTCATGACATATGGGAAGCTGCTCGCATGTGACGTCACAAATTTAAAACTTTGAAACCTCATAACTCTGTTATTCTTTGGTGGATTTTCGCCAAACTTTCAATAATATGTTTCTCTCATTGTTCTGCTTCAATTAAAACCAACTTTATGTCAGGGTGAACCTTGCCTTTAAGATAGTGTGCCCAATCTAACGCGACAAGCACATTACTGAATCACATGTGACCGGTCATATCTATAGCCCGATAATAGATTATGTTGGTAAGCACAAAAAATATGTATGAAATATTCTTCAAATCATTGTCTGGTAATTATTAGGGCATTACGAGTTAAACGAGAGATGACTGAAAACTACTACACAGAAATCAATCAATCAATCAATCAATCAATCAATCAATCAATCAATCAATCAATCAATCAATCAATCAATCAGTCAACCACCAATCAATCAATACAATCAATCAATCAATCAATCAATCAATCCATCAATCCATCAATCAATCAATCAATCAATCAATCAATCAATCAATCAATCAATCAATCAATCAATCAATCAACCAACCAACCAACCAACCAAGACATGTAAATAATACACAAAGAAAAGTACAATTTCTTTTCAGCATCGAGAAGTATAAGATTAAAATGTGATTTACTTTGTTTTCCCATTCTTACTTTACGCTACATTCATGCAACTATTCAAGTTTAATGCGTGCAAATGAATATACGTGTTGTTCTTTACTTGTGGAAGTCAATGTTCACATCATGTGGTTGATAAAACATCGATTTCGGTATTTATGATGCTCAGTTTTGGGTTTCACATCGTGGGAAAGGTCATTGCAATTTAGGATTTCAACTAACATTCTAACAATCACCGACCAACCCCACAAGTCTTTATGATTTGCAGACGATGTAAACTACCCACTTGAATCCACCACAGCATAACAGCATCCGGGTTTCACGGAGGGGGTGGGGATGGGGGGGGGGGGCAGGACGAACGTACAGTCACATCAATAAAACACAACATTAAAGGTTAGTGTCATGATTGGGAACACGTAAAAATGCCTCAAGAACTAAATGAGTTGAATATATACCAACTATACCCCAGCTGGATTGGATCTCCCAGCTGGAAGGATTTGTCTGTAATTTGTTTACGTAAGGAGAATCAAGCATGAACATACTAGTGTTTCAATTTTATCGGGGCACGATAAAAATAGGACCCATAGAGAGCCACACAGCAGGTTTGCCTGCCCACGAGGCGATAGTGACATAAGTTAATTTAGAATGAGTCAACGTTTGACTGCAAGATTTTCACAGGAGAATCCTTGCATAGTTTACTTGATTCTAGAGTAGTTTCAGCCCAAGTTGTGGACTACCCCCAATCATGCCATTTACCTGTAACACAGGAGAGCGCATTCTTGAATGCGGCATGACGAAATATTTCATAGTAATCATAATCAATTTGCAACATTATTATTTGTGGCATGTTATAATAGTAGTAAACTTTTGTATGCTTGTTGTGTTTTTTGCGGGGGGGGGGGCAATTTTACCGCTAATTGTGGCCATAAACTGGGGGAGAAATTGAGTTTTAAACCACCCTATAGATACCCATCACATTCTAGCCTCGCCATTATAGCACTTTTAGCACTTTTTCACTCCAGGTGGTCCCATATCACCAAGCGTAATCCAACAAAATTAAGTATTGTCATAACAAAGAGTTTGAATCCTCAACATTGGACATTTGTGCGACTTAAAACAAGACTATACAGTTTGCACCTGTTCATTGAATTCACCTCGGACTCGAGTTCCCAGGGCAATTAGTCTTACATTCAGACATGTGAATAATCTTTGTAATTGAATGCTTGGATTATGGCTAATTCAGTCGCAAAGTTCAGGAAATGCGAGTTAGTGCAATGGCACATCCTCCATGCGTCTAAACTATTTATTTGGGTATTGGTTCCCTTTAAAATAAATACACAGAGACACAAACAAACAGATATACTAACAGACACACAAACACACACTCACAAAAACAAAACCACAAACACACACATAGACAGACACATAAAGACAAACACAGATGACAGACAGACAAACAAATACAGCCACAAAGACACAAATGCACACATACCACATACACACATATGCAATCATTGACACACAAACACTGACAAACACAAACCAACCCACTTTCATCTTCTACACACTAGACACAGATATAGAAACAGACACACAGCGACACACAGACACTCATAGACATAGACACACAGATTACACACAGACACACACAGACACAAATATGGACACATAGACACAGATGCACACATACATATATACAAACTCATCAACGTTCAGACACAGACGGATGCAAACGAACCAATTTACTTTCATCCCCTACATACATAGACTGTGAAAGAAAAATGTTTCACTATTGATGAAAGCAGATGATGTATCATATTGATAATTGTAATTTATTTACAGAGGTTAGTATTGAAATATGACTTCAATTTCATATCATTATGGTCATATCACATGCTTATATATAATACAAACTATTTACAGCATAAAAAGGGCAATCTTTATTTGATGTCCTGCTGGTATTTGCCAATTAAAGTCAGCTGTAACACAGGCATCCAGATCTAATGTCAATATTGAACTACTTTAGTGTGACATTGCCAGGAAGGATGTGAATGATATTATGGATGTCCGCAATTTGAAGTGTATGGCAGATCAAATGTTATGTTAAGTATTTTAATCATATTAAATGGTGATTGTATCATTTCCATACATACCTTTAAAGCAATTACCGCATCATTTGTTTATGCGTTCATGAGTGAGAAGTTAGGAAATATACTATACAAACTGAAATAAATGCTGTGGAAGTGGTGGAAATTAAAACATTCATGCATCACTGTTCAAAATTAACAGAACCGCCAACCTCTGTTGACCCCAAAACATACTGATATGCATTGCAAACATCATATTTTGAAGGCAAAAAATGTATTGGGTACAAAAAAAGTAAATTACACATATTGAGCAGGCCTATCAAATTTAAGAAAAATATATCCTGCATAAAGCATATCTTGTTACTTCTGATGATGAAAAAAACATATTAAATATCGTTAAAACACATTGGTTGGCAGCTCTGACATTAGGCTTAACTCTTCTTCCATAGTATTAATAATAAAAACTGACAAAAGACAGCAGATGTGAAACCTACAAACACTGAAATGAATCATGAACCACAGATGGTAATTTCTGTAGCATGTTATTGTTATTACACTTTTAATCTGAAACCAATCGCAGATCAGAAAATGACTATTATCAAATTGTGTGTATCAATCATGAAGTCAACATGATTTTGCAGCACTTAAAGGGAGAAGGAGCCAGCAACTAACAGGCATAAGTTATGAAAAAATTTGAGTTCTTGCTAACCAAACAGATCACAATGCACTGGTGTGGGAGCTAATCATGCGTGACCGATGCATGCCACCCGACATGTGTTAGTCGTGCCGTGGTAATGTATGCACTGTTTGAATCGATAAGCTCCTCCCCCTATAGCTGTTTCTGCAAGTTTTACCCCGGGACAAAACTTGCAAAGATGTAAAATAAACACAAATTAACTTATTTATAGGGCCTTGCTGAGGGTGAGTATCACATAGTACCCCTTATTTCGGCTGTCTTTATCACCATGTACCATAATTCTCACAATAATCACAATGTCAGTTTTTTTCTTAACTTATGCCTGTTAGTTGCTGGCTCCTTCTCCCTTTAAAGGCATCGTATAACAATGTTTCCTGTTTCCAAAAAAAATGTGAGCTTCGGGCTTCTACAATGTTATATTAAAGGAACTACACATTTAAAAATGGTTAGATTTAAACACTTGTTTGTTTGACATAAAATAACATACCTAATTGGTTAAGAGTTTACCAGCTATTCCACGTAAATGACACACGAGTCACACGTTTCATGTCACACAAGTCACAAACCAGGGTATAGATCAAAACCGAGAAAATCTTGAAGCCAAATGCTTTACCCCATCATGTAAATCAATCATCTGTACCTTGACTTGTGACTCGTAACACACAGCATGCGTGACTCGTGTGACACAAGTATGGAATGGCTGTTACAGTGAGGTTAAAAATACAATTTTATATATTCAAAATCACTTTTCAAATTTTCACCTATATCTGACATTATGCGTAATTTACATCTCACAAACGTTATGAGGTGTGAAAACATGTGAATCAAACCATAACTAGAAATATCACTAAAGGAGATTAATACCCCCGCCCCATCAGCACAGCCCTGTGCAAGGAAATTTCCCTGATTTATTCCCTTAATATACTGTCACCATGGCAACTCAATTTCTAACACATCAAAAACATTTGTCTTGCGCATCATCATCCCAAGACTACTGTGCATGCCAAGTCTCACAAGCATTGGTCAAAAACAGAGCAAGTAGTTCCATTCGCTAAATTTTCCCCGATTTATTACCATAATATACAGTTACCATGGCAATGCAGTGTCCGATATGGTTGAAAAATGTGCCTTGCACATCTTCACCCTAAGACCAAATTTCAAGAGCATTGCTTGAAAATTGAGGAAGTAATTAGATCTGCAATGTTTTCCCCCAATTTATTGCCATAATATGCTGTTACCATGGCAATACAGTTTATAACATATTCAAATGCGTCTTGCACATCTTCACCCCAAGACCAATGTGTGTGCCAAATTTCATGAGCATTGGTCAAAAACTGAGGAAGTAGTTCAATCCACAAGTTTTTCAACAATTTCAAAGATAAATTGTCGGTTGTCCGGCAAAAGGGCCCTAGTATATGTTCCCAGCAGAAGGGCCTAAAAACTAAATTGTCTCTAACTTGAAAACCATTTGCCTTTCCACATGAAATCCAAGTAATATGATATTTTGAAATCATCAGCTGGTTAAGAATAAATATCAAACAAGGCTATATTTCTCAAGTTAGAGACAATTTACTGTTACGGCCTTTCTGCCGGGAACATATGCTAGGGCCCTTCTGCCGGACAACGATGAAATGTCCCTCCCCTAGAATGTTCTTTAACCTTGTCTCTGTCCTGAACAGTGGAAGTCTAGAGTGTCAAAGACATTGACTCTTTCCAAGACATCTGTTTTGTTCTGTTCTGAGGAAACGTTACCACTTCCTGATAAACTGCATATCATTGTCATGTTTTTGTTATTTTACCACCATCACCACTACCACCACACAAACAACAGACATGATGTCAATTTGGGGTGTTAACCCACAAACGGGATGCAATGAACCCCTGAAAGGGTATACACCGGGGTCCACGGTTGACCTTAACCCCTCAAGCGCTGGGGACTCTATAAAAGATTGTACCAGGGATTTGCAAGTCCATTACTTCCCTTCATTAAGTTCATCATCAATACCAAACGTTAGTTTAGCACTTACAAATGGTGTGTTGAAAGTTTGAGATCCATACGTCATGAATTTGTTGTTTTATAAGAAAAACTAATAACGACATGTTACCAGAATGTCGTTCTTTCCGTGAGTTTAGATTTTGCTCGAATTGTGAATCGCGGTTATGTGTAGAGCCTGATCAGTTTGTCACGGACGGACATTTAACAAATTCTGAAAGTTTAAAGGCTTGTAAAAATTTAGTAGTGAAATTTGTCAAGTTTGTGTATGGTTCATTGTGAAGAGTATCATTGAAATTGTTAAATGTTTATAGAATTTTGTTGCCATGGTTACCTCCTAAAGAAAGAATCCATTAAATATTCAATGTCACGGACGGACAGGATAGAAATTGGTTTCTACACTTGCCAATGATCTTTTGTTGTTTCTATCTAAACGAAACAACACTGACAATTTCTTTTCATTGCAGATGTTAGTCTAATAAGCTGACTTCCCTGACATATGTATGTAATTTTGAAGCAAGCTGTAACTTTTACAAGGAGGACAAGAAGTTTTGTCACAGACAGACATTTCCAGAGTCACGGACGGACATTTGGCGTCACGGACGGACATTTTGTGTCACAGATGGGCATTATTCCAATTAAAATTGATATTTCAGCCCAGCTTCCAGTACTCATATCTCTAATAAACTTGAAAAGATGAAAAAACTAGAAATTTTGTATGTGCAAAGGACACGGATGCCCCAGCTATAATGCGGTCAGTAAGCATTTCTTATTGAGTGTGTGGAAACCATTTTGCATGGGCTGTGACCTTTGACCTTTGAACTACAGACTCCAACTTAAAATTGACTTGTATTTAGTTTCATCTACCTACATACCAAGTTTTTTTTTAATTCTGTTGAATATTTCTCAAGTTATCACCCCAAAACCAATTTGCATATATAATGAGCTATGACCTTTGACCTTTGACTTGCAGACTACAAATTCAAACTTGATCTGTATTTTAGTGTCAGCTACCTATATAACAAAAATTTTTAAATTCCATCAAATATTTATTAAGTTATCATCTGGAAACCAATTTGCATGTATAATGAGCTATGACCTTTGACCTTTGACTTGTGGACTCCAAATTTGAACTTAACATGT
>JZLH01S0544660.1:7496-18672 GCA_001188425.1 Eucidaris tribuloides
GTCACATTACTTGTATATGATCTATCGGCCACATTTCTTGTCCGATTTTATTTAAACTTGCTTTGAAGGTTTAGTGGGGGGGGGGGGGGGGCTGTCATTTTGCATAACAATAGTTTTCAGTGACAGTGCCCTCATTGTTCCGACTTTTATAGGATGCCATGTCATATTTCTAATTTATCCAAATGGGGGGGTGAAGGGACAGGTTCGGGGGATACATGTGCTCGAAGGGTCACAACCCCCGCTGAGTGCCTCTAGTTACTAGACATATTAGTATGATTGCGTAAGGAGAAAAAAATGAATAAGGCCTGTAAAACAGGCTAGATGTCATTGGAACACAGATTTTATACTCAAAACAAGATCAATGGTCAGAAGAAATGACAGACACTATTTGCCCCATTCCAACCCCCCCCCCAAGAAAAATAAGACAAAACTAAAACAGACAGTAGCAGCAATTTGTCTACAACATACATGTGTTAATGTTAAACAATGTTCTGTCATTAGTACAGAAATATGTTAGATATTATACATGTACTCGAAAACATCATTAGTCAAATGGGAGGGGTGGGGTTGGGGGAAGGGGGGGGGGCAGGGGGCTGATGCTGATATATATTTATTTATTTCTCAAAAATGTATCCTTCAGAACATGTGGCTTTCATAACATTTATAGATACATGTAAGGCTGTCTAAAAAGAGTTTTCTTCACCATGAACCAATACTATACCAGGGCTCCGCACTATTAAACTTTTTAATTTACCTTGCTCTTTGGCCAAAATTGAATTCTCATTTTCATGCATAATTAACAAAAATGTCTGATCTCTCACTAATTTTAACCACTCAATCTTCAAACCAAGCACAATAAAACAAGTAGATTGAACAAAATAATAATGGAATTTAGTATTTGAATTAACTGAAGATAAATTTATAGTAACTGACAAATTTTGTTCATGTTTTTGTATCATTTTGGGCAAGTACATGTAAATCTTCTTTTATTTTTACTTGCCCGACATGTAATTTTACTTGTCTCGGGGCAATCGGGCTAGTGCTAGTGTCGAGCCCTGACTGTACATTTAGGCTTGAGCCTGTGACTGAATCCACATGGATTTCAGTTTGCACCGAAAACAAGACCTCTTTCATGATACTGCTGCATCTCTTTCCATGGAGTCCTATCAAATTGCACCTCATATGCATACAATATCATGCAGATGTGTGAATGATCCAAAGAAAAGAGTGAAAATCCATTCGAGGCCTAAATTTGCAGTCACAATTTTTACTCGATCTACTTCTTAAAAGGGGTTGAAGAATTTGGACTGTGTGTCTGGAATGAATGCAGATTTGTTAAAAAAAAAAATGCATTCATATAGAATATATCATGTGAAATTCAATTCAGTTTGGTCTGAAGCAGGCTTGAAATATTATCTTGCTTATTTGGCCATGACCCTTTTTAGCTCACCTGAGCCAAAGGCTCAAGTGAGCTATTGCGATCGCTTTTTGTCCGTCGTCCGTCGTGCGTCGTGCGTCGTGCGTCGTGCGTAAACTTTTACACATTTTGAGCTTCTTCTTCCAAATGCATGATTGGATTTGGCCCAAACTTGGCAGGAATGATCCTAAGGGGGTAGGGATTGAAGGGTCCCCAACTGGTCCACCTGGCCCTGCGGGGGCCCAGGGGCAGGGCCCTAAAGGGCCAAAAGTAGGTAGTTTTCAAACATCTTCTTCTCTAGATCCAGAAATAGTTTAGTTAAGCCACTTTTTGTGTAGATACCTCTATATGTGTTGAATTAATGTTCCTCATGACAATGCCCAGGGTGGCCCTGTTTGGCCCCCAAGGGGGGCAAAAGTTTGGGGTAGGGCCCTATGGGAATAATTCACATTCACGTCAGTGGATTTTGACCAAACTTGGTGGGAATGATCCTCAGGTGGAGGGGAAAGAGGGTTCCTGGAATGGTACACCAGGCCCCCCATGGGGCAGGGCCCATACGGGCCCAAACTAGGTAACTTTCTAACCACAAGCCCATTTGTAACCAAACTTGGGTGGTAGATGCGTAACAGGGACCTCAATGTTATTTTTGGGTCAAAGGTCACATATGTAGGTCAAAGGTCAAATGAAGTCAAGTTTCTTCTTTGCTTGGTATTGGCCTTCTTCTCTAGATCCAGAAATAGTTTAGTTAAGCCACTTTGTGTGTAGAAACCTCTATGTGACTGAATTAACTGGTGACTCATGACAATGCCACGGGTGGCCCTGTATTGCCCCCAAGGGGGGCAAAAGTTTGGGGGTAGGGCCCTATAGGAATAATTCACATTCACATCAATGGATTTAGACCACACTTGGTGGAATGATCCTCATGTGGAGGGGAAAGAGGGTTCCTGGAATGGTACACCAGGCCCCCCCCCCCCTGGGTGCCCATGGGGCAGGGCCCATACGGGCCCAAACTAGGTAACTTTCTAGCCACAAACCCATTTGTAACCAAACTTGGGTGGTAGATGCGTAACAGGGACCTCAATGTTATTTGGGGGTCAAGGTCACATAAGTAGGTCAAAGGTCAAATGTTAGATACTAGGGTGTGCCTTGTTATTATAAAAACGGATGTTAGAATTTAATTAACTTGGCAAAAATCAGCTGTGGCAAGGGGAGCAAAGTTTTTCATCTGGTTCATTTGGCTATGTTGGTAGCCTAGATATCAGGCTCCAAGGACCAAAACTATATGTAGAACTGATGTTTTTTCTATGGGTACCATAGAGAGTTTGCGAGACCTCAGGTGAGCGTCGTGCCCCCCGGGGCTCTTGTTTTTAATTGTTCTTAGAATGGATACACATTTTGCATTAAATGTAATCCATGCAAATTTAATAACAAATCAATCATGTTATATTATATTTTTGCTAATAATATTGTATATCTGATTTCAAAACATTACAGTGACATTTTGGCTTAACTAGACATTATCCAAAGACCGTTTTCAATAGAGGTGGTCACTAAATTTATCGGTCAAACAAACTTCTAACAACTGCAATTCTTAGTCACTCAATTTTGTGGTGAATTCCATATTATCAACTTGTGTTTAACTGCATGACGCTGGCAGGAAATGTTTTTCTGCTTCTCTCCACGTCATTAGTTTCAAAAGTTTAAGATAAGCACAAGGACTATTCCACCGAGACTGACAAGCTTTGTTTCTGGTCCATAGTAATCTGACGTAAATTTTACGATTGAAAACCAGTTCTGTCTCCTTTGTGTGTCTCGTGCTTCCCTCCTAAGTGGAAAAGTTATACTGTGAGATATCATATGATAATGACAATCTATTCTTGTGGTAAATTGATAATAATGTCATTGATCACCTGTTTGATCTTTTCAAAGATGTTCATAATATTTGTTTGTGGTAGATCTCTCATACAGGGCATCAAAAACACAGGAACAAACATCAAATTTAAACCACAGTCTTGTTACAATCTTACAGCCCCTCGTCCAACCCCCCCCCCCCAAAAAAAAAAGAAGGAGAAGAAGATGTAGCGTCTAATACTATTTGTCCTGCAATGATAATTGTATTCAGTTGTAATGCACAGTAATGCTTTTATAGCCCCTTTAAGCATAAAAAAATTCCAAAATTGGCATTAAGGGATCCTGTGTATTTTCAAAGGGGTAATGAAAATTTTGAGCAGTGCATGATACATGTGTACACATCATGACAAGTATTGATATTGGAGTGACAAAACGTCATATCTCAAAAATTTTAATTGGCTTGAGAGCATAAAAAGGGGATGTTATCAATTGATAGTGGTTTTGTCTTCAGAGATTGAATCCGAAATTTGGACAGCACAAAATCTGTCATCCTAACCACAAATTACACACAAAAAAATTTCATTCTGGTCTAGCAATGATACACATGTTAAAATATGAAATGAAAAAATAGAATCAATACCTCTTCTTCATCATGTTCAATGTAACCACTTTTACCCATTTCATCATCGTCATCATCATCATCATCATCATCATCATCATCATCATCATTGAAGGTCCGTTTTTACCACTTTGTTGGTTTAGACCCTTCATTTCCCTGATGGCTCTTCTCCAAGCTTTTCGATCATGTTTTACCGACATGAATTCTCCTACGCAACGATGCCAGGAAATACTTCGTTAAGATTTTACGTCTGGGGAAATTGAGCATTTCTTTATTAGATTTTCCAAATGATATTTGCCCGCTGATTGACCCCCATCCCACCCCATCCAAACTTGTTAGTTGAAGGTGTAGACCGTGGTGGGGGGAAGTATGGTGAGGAAGCGAAAGTTGCCGCATTTGGAACTTAATTTTCTGCTTTTGGAGGGCTATCCGTCACCCTGGAGTAGATACTGGGTTAGGTATTTGTCTAATCTTTCTCACCATTTTCCTGTCTCTATTTTAGAGCTTCCCCTCATTTTGAATGTATTTGATCTAGGCAATAGTCCAATTCCAAAATCATTTGTCATTACCATATATAGACAGGCCTATATGTGTGCTCAGTTCCTCTTGCAATGAAATACAATACTTTCAAGCTTTTTGTGGTAAAGATTGTCTACACCCTGGCTACTTCTTAAATCTGATAGATCATTTCACTTTTGTCACATTTTATGGCCTGGTTTTGAAAAGACATAAACTTTGAAGTAGCCATTGACTAAAACCCTAGATTTCTCAAGTGATTCTGTAGATGAATCTCTGAACTTCAACGTGGAATACTGATTTGTCCTTCTGAGATCCTGTCTGGGTTATGTATCGGAAGACATAGGATACCCAAACTTGGAACATAGAAATGATTTCTGAAAACTAAGTAGGTCATTATGATTACATCTTTTTGCTTCCCCTGAAAAATATGCAAAGAAAACAAAATAAAAATAAAACAGTGACATGAAATACTTCAACTGACGATGAACCGTTGATAATAGTCCATTACTTTAATATGATGAAATTGATATGCTCTATTTCAAAATGCAAGCATGGATTACAGTAGCTTTTGTCACAACAACACGAAATGAGAACCATCACAACAAAACCTGTCAAGTCTATATTGAGTCACAAATTCTGAAGCCATAATGTATAGTTGAAAATACTTCTGAAAATTTGGGGGCTTTTAAATTCAGCATCAGTTTGTGAGTTTGTGCATTTAATGTGTAAATGTTAAGATTTTTAAATGTAATCACATGTTGTTAAACCTTTGGAGACTATTAATGAGATATTTTGGGCTAGAGTCTATGAAGAATGCATGCATGTTATATTGAAATCAAATCATCTCCAGTGGATTAATTTTTCATGACTTTGTAATTTTGCAACTCTATGTGGCTTCATGGTGACTGCTCAGAAATGTGTGTGAAGCATATTTAATGTTGATCAGTGTGAGTGTGAGCAGTGCTCAAAATACACAGGGGCTGGGGGCTATTTACCCCTGTAATGCAAAAAAGAGCCCTTGAAAATGTCAAAAGAACCCCTGAAAATTCCCATAGACACAATGTAAATTGTAGCCACATTTAGCCAAAAGAACCCCCGTGAGAATAAAAATCATTCTGGGCCCTGAGTGTGAGTGATGGCCGCATTGGGTCGTGGGTGTGATCGAACATTGGAGCAATTTCAGTTTGTGTCCCGTAATCATTGCCAAAAAGGATGTGGTTTAAATGTATCAAGTCGCTGCCATGGAAAGTAAATAACTTTAACACCTGAATTAAAACGAGCCCCCGAGAGACTAGTCCCGATATCAAACGGATAAACAATAAAATGAAACTCCACCCAAGAGTGTTATCAGTCAAAAAACGGCCTCATGATTCCGTTGGCCCATTACCGGGCTATACATTTAAAGCCTCTGGTAGGCATTAAGTTTATTTTCGGTGTACACTCCCGCATTTAGCTCGTGCTACTTGCTACCCTTGTTACGGGGTACTGCATTAAGAGTTTCCTTTGGTCGTTAGGGTGGTGCGATCTAGCCAGCGACACCTATAACAACATTTCTACCATAATTTCTAAAATCAAGTTATCTTGTCAAAAGCAATCACTTGAAAGGTTGGTGCTAAACTCAAAGGGAGCCTACTCTTAATGACTTTTTTTATTCGCTTTACCGAAGGGTCAGATTTGGTCTCCACATCAGCGATAAAATTTTCACGGAAGGGAATCATTTTGATATGTTTGGAGATGGAGACGGGAGGAGGGCAATTCAGTATAGACAACTTGAAAAATTTGTTTTTGAGGTAATAATTTGTGATACTTGTGTCAAGTTTCACAGTCGGGAAGTTTTTTCCCCCATTCTGGCTTCAATTTGGCAAGCATGCAGTTTTATACTTAGCCTGTTGAGCCTCAGGACGAGTCCCAAGTAAACTTGGGCTGGCCTCTTGTGTTAAATGTGGGTTATAGCCAATTCATATTGTCTGAAATGGGTTAATCTTGAATGTTTCATACAATTCTAACCTTGATAGACAAGCCAATTTATTTTATTAAGCCATTGGAGACTAAGTACTCATGTTTGGGTCTATGAAAAATGCATGTTGTAGTAAAATCAAATTGTCTCCAGTGGGTTAATGTATGGTGTGTTAGTCTGTTTTTGTCTGGTGTGATGTGAATGTAGTAAAAAAATAAAGGGAACTGAAGAAATGTTGATGCTTCATTTACTTTATTTTCTGCTGCATTTCCCTTTTAATAACTCTATATTTCTATTCAAAAAAATAATATGTGTTTTGATCCCAACATTTACATTACAATAATTGTTGAACTTTTCTGAAGTAAAGTGACAGTTGCTCTGATACTGTTTATATGCATAACATTCTGATTTGATTGTTGTGGGTATTTGTTCCATCTGTTGATGAGCTATTCTAAAAAATAATAATGTATTCCTCTTTTTTGCTTTCTCTTTCTCTTTTTACGTGCATAGGTGACAGGGCTGGCCTTCTCTGAAGACAGTAGCTCGTTCGTCACAGTTGGCCACAGAGTTGTCAAGTTTTGGTACCTAGCAGGAAAGAGCAGGGTAAGTGTGCAATATTTCGTAATTTCATACCACTGATTCTTTGCCAAAAAAGGGCCTTTAACTTGGTTCACCTTTCCTCCTAAAGGACACTATTGCTATAGACTTTGTACATTGTTAAGGTCCTCCGGGCATGGAGGTGAAGTGGAACTACTCTCTACAGGCCTAAGGATGACAGTACAAGCTATTACTAATTTCTTTAACCCAAATCTGCCCAACTACAGATATATCTGTAGGACTGGTAAATGCTGCTAATGCCCAACTACGGCAAATCCCGCAGCATTTGTTTTTACATTTCCACTTCCTTTATTCAATTATGATGGCCTATGCTGTTTCCAGAAAAGTTAAATTATCAAAAAATAATAAAATATTTTCTGCCTTTTACATTGATATGTAATTTGCATATTTCTGTTCATTTGTTAATGACAAACTACTTGCATAAATCAAAGACTTTTTGGATGTCTGTGATACTGCTGGACAATTTTTTGGAGATTTATACAGTGAAATAATCAGATATGGGGTAAAGGGTAGTTTACTATGATATCACTTATACATTTTACATTTGTCACATTCCATTAATTATTTATGTTAAAGGAAGTATATCAGGTGTAGTAATACTGTAATACAATGGTATTATTGCTTCTCGTATCTGACTTTCATGTATGTTTAATTGGACCATGAACCTGTTATGATGTTTGAACAGATTGATGTTTCACATCTGAATGCGAGCACTCAACTCTGCACGTACATTCATAAACTCAAAATAAATTGGGTCTGGATACAAATAGGACTCTATACAAGTAGCTATCACATGTCATTTAATGATGACAGTATCTATTGTTGAATACAATTTATCATCTCTATGTGAAAAGGGAGGTCAGGGGTCCCAAACTTATCTTTTTTTATCTGCCAGCTTTCATACAATCCTTCCACTTGTATGTTCATGATTTATGTACAGATGTGGGGTTAGGAACATGAAGAGATTGCTGATTAAACCAAACCTAAGTTTAATCTTTTTAATTGCTAGAATTGCCTGAATGCAGCTGATCCAATATTTGGGTAGAATTACGTATGTTAAGCAAGTACATTTTCCAAATACAAAAGCAAGTATAGACATTAACATTTTAATAGTCGCATGACTTAAGTTATTGTATCGACCCAAAGGTACTGAGTTCCTGAATATAGTATAGTATTTCAAGCATGACAGAAGGTTACATGTTCAAGACTAGATAGGTCATTTTTTTTTTGGAGAGTCATTAAAATTCACAGATCAAACATTTGATTTGATTATATGTATTCTTTGGGCAGAAACCTCTATGTATACAGAGATTACAGCAAAAATCATGCCAATACCAATTTTCAGTAGGTTTGATGTTGTTTTCTGATGTATGGCATGACAGTACCATACATTATGAAAGACTGATTTACTAATTTGTCTAATCAACCCAAACTATACTTTGGCTTTACATGTACAGAGGACAATCCATGTCTTATTTTGCCAGGTATTAATGTGCCTGCAAAGGGATAATACAAACCTCATGCCCTCTCTTTCCTTGCAGACGAGACAGATTCAGACGATAACTGGGAGGACAGGAATTCTTGGGGAGCAGAGGAACAACTTCTTCTGTAGCGTCGCTTACGGAAAGGGCGAGAACAAAGACAAGGTGTACACTATCACCAAAACTGGGTTACTATGTGAGATGAATGACAAGAGACTCTTGGACAAATGGGTTGAATTAAGGGTAAGTTTTGAAAGTTTAAACCACTTCCTTTCTCTTTTTCTTTTTTTTCAGGTACGGTGTAAATCATGATTTATTTTGAATTCCAAGCTCACAGCATGTTGCTTGGATCGATGCAAACACATTAGTGAAATTTTGAGAAAAATTTGACAAATATTTATAAAGTTGTTGATTTGAAAATGATTGTAACAGTCATTACCAATTGGCAACAGTGCGTCATTCCATTAGAAGCAACCTTCCATTTGGTTTGTGCACAAAATGTAACAAAAATTTAATTTTAATGTTTTCTTCATCTCTCGTTAGTTGTCCAGGAGAAGGGCCCTAGTGTATGTTCCTGGCAGAAGGGCCTTAAAATTTAATTATCTCTTACTGGAAAACCACTGGCTCTTTTCACATGAAATCAAAGTAGTGTGATATTTTTAGATCCTTCTGTCAGTCTGTTAAGTGCACACATCAAATATGGCAATATTTCTTGAATTAGAGAAAATGTATTTTTAAGGGCCTTCTGCTGGGAACATGTGCTCGGGCCCTTATGACGGACAACCGATGTTCTATACTCCACATATGTGTACATGTATATTCAGACCAATTCATTTGATTTTCCATGTGAAGTAAGTGTGCCAAGGCATAAACAGTCAAGAAAAAAAAAGTTATATTGTATTTCAAAGCACTGAAACCATAAATAAATACTTCACAATATATTCGAATGAAAAAATAAAAATAATAACTATGGAATGTATTTGCAAATCATTGATTTATAATAAGAATTATTTATTACCTATTTCCAGACTACCGGTGCTCATTCAATAGCTGCCAATGAAGAGTATATCTTTGTGGCGTGCGATGGCGGTATCATCCGACTGTTCAGCGCCGCATCATTACACTTCATAGCGACATTGCCGAAACCCCACTGCCTAGGAGTTAATGTGGCCGCTGGGATAGATGCCAGGTATCAAATCCCTTTACATTTTTTTTTCTTCTGAATTTTGGGCAATCATTTCAAAGTTCACATCCTTCTGGGACAACTACCCCTTAGCAATTACCCACCACCCAAACAACTACCTCCAACTGCTGAACTTCTTCCCCAGGAGTATTTGTCTGAGGGGGTAGTGGGAGGGGGATATTTGTCTGGAGAATTTCACATCTTTGTGTAGATAATACACAGTGATGCAAGCTTCCATGGACATTTACTTTGCTAGTCATGTATTCTGAGTACTCTCAGCCATGATGGTGCCACCCCCCCCCCAAAAAAAAATGATAATTAGGCATGATAGTACCAACCCCCTCCCTCACCCCACCCTAAGCAATGTATGCCCAAAGTATAATCTCCAAAAACCAGGATTTTGACAAGTTTCTCCAGTTCATGAGTCTCATTACTTCAACATAGTTTGATTATAAATATAAATGTGAAGATATGAAGTTATTCTAGTTTTTGCTTTGTGTATATCTCATTCTGCATAACACTAAAAAAAAACCCACAGAAACCTAATAGCAAAAGCTTAGATGTAAGATTTCATCCAATTTGGAAAATTTATCTTGTTGCTGGATGAAGTGTTATCTGTGGGAAGTAAGGTCATGGGGGTTAAGCCAATAAGCCAGTCTGTAATTGCAATTTGATAATTTACAGTGAGAGATTTCAAAACGAGACAAGTCTTCATAAAAGCTTTGATATAAATCATATGCACACCAGATGTATACTAGGGGAAATGCATGTGAAGTGAGCTTATCATTAAATTCAACAATGTAAGCACCTCATGCAGGCCTTTACTGTAGGGTTTGTTGCTCTCAATTGGCCCAGTAAAAAAAAATAGAAATACAAAACCAAGCTACCAACCAAAAACAAAAAGCCCAATACATGTCTAGATGTCTATGGTAACACAGGTCATTTTTCACAAATACTATCTCTGAACTTCTGTATTGTGGTTATGAACTGGCTGATATGCAATTTCCTTTGGTTTCTAATGTGAAAGATTGGCTTCTGCACAGAAAATCAAGTAGAATGAGTGAATGTAAGGATATTTGTACCCCACTGAATGAAGGATGCTGTCGCACATTTTGATAAATATGTAACATAAGATCTTCACAAATCAAAAGAAGTTTCATTGTTGTTTCCATTAATATTTGTTTGATGTATTTCAATGATTGATTCAACCTTTGTTTTCATTTCTCTTCCTGATGTATTTAGCCACATGGTCACACATAAAGACAATGCCAGATACCCAGATGCCATTGCACTTATATTTGATGACGTAAACAAGAAGGTGGGTATTTATTTGTTCAGACATTTTGCGTGTGAAATACTTTCCATGAAGTTCTGAAAACTTGTAAAATATGAGTAATGAATAAAGAAAGAAAGAACAAGTAAATGAAATACATGAATAAACATTTCAATGCATAAATAACTAACTAATCAAGTAAGCAATTAAGAAATAAAGAAATAAGAATTTTCAGTGAAT
Organism: Eucidaris tribuloides; assembly: GCA_001188425.1. Lineage (NCBI taxonomy): Eukaryota > Metazoa > Echinodermata > Echinoidea > Cidaroida > Cidaridae > Eucidaris > Eucidaris tribuloides. Next base: position 18,655 of record JZLH01S0544660.1, read on the forward strand.
GAAAAATTTAATCCTACC
>JZLH01S0544660.1:30926-46858 GCA_001188425.1 Eucidaris tribuloides
TGAACATCTTCTTTTGTAATGCTGAGTCCTACCAATCACCAACATTTAATATCCATTTTGTACATTTTGTATTCTTCAAGAAACGCATGGCACAGGAATCACTGAAACTGAAAGTGGGTATACATTTCACTCGCTGATGTGCTGTTGCTAAACAAAACTTTTACATCTCAAATGCCATGAATTTTCATAAAACCTTTGGCAGTAAATTTCCATAAACCTGAATTCGTGTTTGTGATCTTTACTCTACACTTCTAGCTTGATCCTAACTTTTGCCAAATAACGCTCAGGTTGTCAGGCAGTTCTTTCTAATTGTATCTTCCGTTTAAACAAAATTTGATGTTGCTAAAACATTGGTACTGCAACAATCATTATACCCTTTTCACATTAATACAGTGTATGTTATTTTGCAAAAGTGCTCTGTAGATTTCTTCCAAAATTAATATATCAAGTAACATATATCTTATTTGCTTTTACTCTAAATATGAACCTTTTCTTCCCTACCCCTTCCCCTTAACCAAAAGCACAAAACACTTGCAAAGCGGTTACAAGTGAAAGCTAAAAACACAGCAAGTACAATGTCAAAGCAGTCACAAGCGAAAGCTAAAAAGACGGCAAGTACAATGTCATTCGTGTTGGTGAAGGGGAATAAATTGGCTAACGTGACAGTACAAGAGTTGTAATTGTTTCCTTTCCTGTTTTTCATGGCCCTTCATCTGTCCTATAACATAAAAAATCTATTCTGTTGTGTGAAACAAGTGCATTATTTCTCTCTCCCTCTCTGTTAAATGCTGACATGCCTTCACTTGTGTCCGATCAGTTGTAAAAGTTACTACTGTAAACACATGCATAAACCACATGTAATGGATTGAGAGGAGATTGAAATTTGATTAAGGAGCGGTCGGAGGTGCTAGCTTTCAGGAGAAAGCCTAAATTCAGTCCCTGAAAGTTTATTTCCTAGTCATATTTCAGGCTCTTTGTATGAAAATTTTCAGGCCCTGCCATAAATTCTAACTGGCATCGCTGGAGTGGTTGTTCATACTGTTAACTGTTAAGGTGTTGTAGTGATTCAATGACTGATTAGTCAGTGTAGATAATAAGTTGATCAAAGTTATTTAATCCCTCACATGTAATCTTTGTACATTATTGTAATACATGTATCATGATGCCACATAATTTACTATTACAAAAATAAAATAAAATTGAAACAAAATACATGATTTGTCTACGGCACTTATCGCTTGAATAAAGACAGGCTCCATGAGTCTTTGTACTCTGAATAGAGAAACAAGACGACACTGATAAATGTAGAAGCAACCTAACACAACTAAATATTTCAAAATAATTGAGAATAAATCTAAACATAGTAGTCCTTGCACAATGCATTTGATTATTTTGTTAGGACATTCTAATGCAAAACAAAGCAGATCTCTTTGTAGGAATGAGATAACTCCTTCAATATTCTATAGAATCATTTGCCACTGTTCAGGCATTGATATGTGTAGGAAGTGTACTTACTAATCACGTGTGTGAATTTCATACTTATTACATATTTGCTTTTTCTGCGACAGTGTTTGCCCTCTTGTGTGTTTTATTGATATCTTGTTTCATGTATTTAATCTGTTTCAAGTGAAATATTATGATTATTTAATGAAATGTAACATGTTTTTAAGTGCTGTAGACAAGTTGATATTAATAATTGTGATGTTTTAAAAATTGATGTGTGTGTGTTTTGTGGGAGTGTTTCAGTAATATTGATATCAGTTTTCTTACTATCTGACTATCATCAACTATTAAAGTGCACCCTACAATACTAAATACTTTGATGTTTATTTGCACCAGATAACACACACGTGATAGATTTGTATCATACTAAAAATATAGTCATGTGCTAAGTATTTACATCAATGAGTCAGTGGTAACAGTATCAGACATGTAAATTGTGCCACCTATAACTTGTTCCTAATTAATATCATTATCAGTTAAAAGTACCATCCTAGGCAAATGTGATATCCTTGACACCCACCAAATTAATTCTCTAACAGAGCTCTAATAACTTCAGTCACTATCAAATTGCATGCACTAGTGAATTAACCATGTTTATAGGCATTTTGATGTAATTTGTATAAATTACTCATTTTTTAAGATAGCAACTTTTGTCTTGTGTAAACATATTATTGCTTTATACTCTACGTAATATTTAGCAAGCAGTGAGCTCACAAGTTCAATCTCAATACTTAAAGGGAATAACATGATTGGGTGAAGTCCAAAATACTACAAGAACCAAATTGATAATAGAAACAGATATCATAGATTTCATTGACTAGAATTTATTTTGTTCAGTGAACAGATTTATCTTATATATGTTCAGGTGAACAGAAATGGGCAAATGTCGCAAGTGAATCGAGTGACCGTGATTAAAATGAACACATACAAAGCCACACAACTAATTGAGCATTTGTAAGAATTTTTCTTTTGGCACTTTGTATGATAAAGAAGTAACAACCGAACACAAACCTTTTGTAGCAGAGACCATGAACAGTATTTATTCTATGATCTCTTTTACCTCATATTGTAGACTTCCTGCTATTTCTTTTTAGTTGCTGGGAGAACTGAAAAGTTCACTGAACAAAATAAAGGCAAATGCAGGATCAGTGTCACTGTAAAGCATTAATATTTTTAACTGACTTTGTTACAGCAGATTACCACAACACATGTTTACTGATATCAATTAATTTTGTACTTTTCTTTGACTGTTGGCACCATATTCAATAGCATTGACAATACAGTGTATGTTATATGATCATATTGTTCTATATAACTGAATTTGTATAATGAGTAAGACTCATTGATAAAATTATCAATCAGTCAATATGAGAATATCATATCAATATGTTACATTTTGGAAGATGTTAAGTTGATTTATTTGAAGAAAAAAGTTATGAATTGGTGTTTACATTTATTTTTCTGCATTCTTTTGGTTCCTTTAGGGCCCTTTTGCTGGAATGGATGCAGAAGAGGTAAGATTTCTTGAGGAAATAAATATATCATCGTGTGGCTGGCAGAAGGTCATTAGCAAATGCTCAAAGCAGAAGGGCATTAACAGTAAATTGCCTCTAACTTCAGAACCATGGGCTTATTCCATATTTCCGCCCAACAAACTGATAGAATGATCTAAAAGATCACAATACTTTGATTTCATGTGAAATAAGCCAATGGTTGTCAAGTTAGAAGCAGTTAACTATTAATGCCCTGCTGCTTAGAGTATTTGCTAATGACCTTCTGCCAGCTGCACAACAATATATACTCTTATATTACCCTCCCGAGATAAACACACCTTTAAAAAAAAAAGAATAAATCTTTCGGGAGTACAGAGGAAGATTTTAAGACGGGATGTGGTTTGGTGATACTTCTGCTCTCAAATCTGTCTCCATGGTTACACCTTGATGACACCTTTTTGACCCCCTGGAGGAAGGGGACTCTAACCGTCTCTACAGGCAGTGTAGAATAATCTTAACCCGTTGCCTCCGAGACTCTGCAAATCCCATAGACTTAACACATGGTACATCCAGTTCCCGTATCCAACAGGTTAACTAACAAGCAGCCTTGTTGCACAATCAATAATCCTCAAACCAGTTCTATATTTGATGTTTGGTACCTCAATGGCACACTAAATATTCATCTTTAACCTCCTGATTGGTAGACCCTGGTGGCATAGAGTACCAAAGTGTGACATCACTGTGGTTCAGAAATATGTATGGACAGTGGCGGAACCAGGTGCAGCGCATTGCATCACGGCTGGTTGTTTCTATCAATGGGAGAGCTGAAGTTGCACTGAGTTATGATTTGAATATTGTCCCCACATATTTCCGAGCCAATTGGACATGATCACTTCTGCTCTCTATTAGAGTGATTCCATCAATCAGGAAAGAATTATGCTGTCACAAATGGGCATAGGGTCACTAACTCATTGTTTATGTTAAGAATTTTGCAATAGAATTTGCAGCAAACACCTCTTGTAGAATTACAGCATTAGAAAGGTATTTTAAGTATGTTGTGAAAAAAGGTGATAGGATGCAAGAATTTTACCTTAACAGCATACCCCCTCCCCCCCCCCAAAAAAAAAAAACTTAGGACATCGAGAGTGATTGTCTGTTATCCCAACTTGGAAGCTCAAATGGTCAAAACCATGAGCTATTTTTCTTTCTATACTAAATCTATTTCTCTGTTTCCTATTTCAGTCAGTATCCTAAAAGGGAAATATGCCAAAGTTCTTACTCATAATGGAGATTTAGATTAGATATGCAAGCTATATTTAAGTGTTATGAGTTATATATAGATGATGATTCATATCAAAACTGATGTTAATCTCACCTTAAAGACGCTATATAACACTGTGGAAGACACGTTTAAAAAATTGTCGAACTTTGCTATCTAACATATCTGACAGTGTTTGAATGGACAAATAAACACCTTAGAACACAAAAGTTTGGACAGTTATGCTGTCACTTCAGCTACAAATGTGCAGATCGAGTTGGCCACATTTATTTCCTATCAGGCGATTAGAATATTCTGACACACAGTCTATGCGGGAAGCGGGAATGGTCTCTCAATGATTTCTTTTTTAAGCACTTACTGTTCGTTATTAAACTACATTTTCGGGGCTTCATTTTTAGACCATGTCAGAGACATTGGTAGCATGGGGAATCATGCAGCTCAGATTTTTTAAACTGGAAACACTGTTATACAGTGCCTATAACAGACTAAGACCAAAATTTTGAAATTGAATCTCTTCCAAATAAACCACAAATGGGATATATAGAATAAAATTTTGGTAATGTTGATTCAAGATACTGTCTGAAAGAACTTTTAGAATTGGTTAATATTTTTGACTTTTAATAGGTAATGCTTTCAGAATACTCTCCTAACCCAAAAATTGCAGGGAAGTGGGGTGTTTGTTGTTGTTAGCAGATCCTTGATGTAAATCAACACGCACAAAAAAATTCATGTATCTTGGAATAGATAATTTTCTTTCGTCATTTTGATAGTTATGGGTGAATTGTGTAGCTGGAAATAAGAATTGAAAAAAGAATTGCACTTGATAATTATATAAATTATTTGTTAATATTAATATACTTGATTGACATACCTCTTGTTTAACCCATGATTTTCATAATCACTAGTATGGAACGTTGGCAGTGAACACTATTTTGAGGGTCTAATTATGAGATTGACAAGCTTAAGACATTTGGTCTGAACAATTTTTTGATTTAATGACATGGAATTAGGTTACATTTCCTCAAAGCATATATGTTTGCTGTTATGATGTCAAATTTTAATGTTTATGTTCAATGCCTGTAAACTTAGTATTTGATCGTTAATTGTATGTTGTGTTAATACTTTTTGTTATTGGCTTACCACCCCATACTTTGTGCAAGGGCATTGCTCTTCTTTAGTCCTGAGAGTTTACTTACCAAATTTCTTTTCATGCTCTATAATCGGTGTAGTGGAGTTGCAACAAAACAAAACTAACCTTGATCTTAATTCTACAGGAAGATGATGTCGATATTTGCACAAATGCTAACAATTTTTCACACACGGGTGGTATATTCTACCAACTAAATTCACACAAGGTAAATAATGTTCTCACTCAATCTTCAACATCCATTCTCATGTATAAGCTAAATATCTTTCACACTTGTGCTCTTCTCTTTTCACAGCATATTTATATTTATTTGACAACAAAAACAAACATGGATATTCATACCCCATGCTCAACATGTCATATTTTCACCTAAAGGAGAACTTTCCTCCAAAATTCGAGAACATGTTTAGAAATCCAACCTTGAATGTTTAAGCAAATTTGGTTATGACGTTCTGGAGATAGTAGCATTTCCATTTAACCAATCACAAAATCATTCTAGCTTAAGAAAATTGTTATTCTACACTAAACACAATAGAGTTGTGTATCACTCATTCTTTTTAAGTCAACATAATCTATATACTTACATATATTTAACATATATCTTCCATCACAACACATGACTGTTATAACTTCACAATAACATTTGTACAAAAGATAACATAGGCCTTATATGGAAATAGTACATTTGCTAATGTCACCCCTATACTCAAAATTATTTATGAGTAAATTTTCTTTTTTTCATTGTTGTGGTTTAGTATACCAACCATTTATCCATTGCTTCCAGAAAATTCATCAATTCTGTGCAAGATTTTTTTTTAGTTATCATAATCATCATCATCATCTTTATCATCATCATCATCATCATGTTATCATCATCAGCCCATGGAGTGGGCTTGTTTAAGAACTACCATATTTCAAAAGAAATTTCACATGGTGTACTCTCCACAAACCTCATTCAGTATCTATCTAAACCATGTAAACCCACCAGTATCATCATTGCCAGCATTATCATCCATGTCATCATCATCATCATCATCATCACCACCACACCACGACCATTGTCATCATTACTATTATCATTATTATTATCATCATCATAATCATCACCATTGACATCTTTATCATCACTGTCAGCATCATCATCAATGTTATCATCATCACCATCATCAACATCATCACCCATCATCATCCATCATCATCACCTCACTAACACAATCACTTTCTTCAATAAGCGTACAACCCATTTAGTTTACTCCGTTTGCTCATATTGTCTTATTTCATGCTCACACTATAAATTCACTTGTGTTTACATCCCTATACATCACATTTGGAAAGTTTACTTCATCAAATTACATATAATATCATTGCCTTCACACTTAACAAAATATTTACTTATTTACTTTTATAGTTAAAGTTGTGTTTTGTGTTGTCTTCTGTTATGCCTCCATGCTTGTATTATAGTTATTTCACAAAATAAGTCTAGCAGGAAATCAATCAATTTGTGCAGATGTTAGATGCTAAGGTCAATTCTATAAGTTCATTACAGCAGAAATCTTACCAGAGATTCATTCCACCTCCTAGAAATCTCAAAACTCTGACTGACAAAATGGGATGAAATTCAGCACACATTTAAAGTAGCTTAAGCTAAGTTAATACATATATTTCATGTAACATATCATTTTTTTCTATATTACTCATTGACCATTTCTGCTGCATAGCAATAGGAAATACACTTTTAAAAGTGCACAGCGGGACATCTGATAACGATCGGTCTGATTACTGCCAAAGGGATGTCAAATCAAGCAAATGATTCGAGGGGAAAAAGTCTTGAAAACTCAGTGCAATAAAACAGAATGATGGCTAAGTTCTCGCTAAAAAAAATGCATAGGGGAGACGGATTCTGCCCCCCTCAGCCCTTTTAGGTTTAATGATTGTAACTAATACTTTTCTAGTGGAGATTAATTTTGTACAGAATGTTTATCATCTCATTCATTTGTTCTTTTTTTGTAAACAGATTGCCAATATTTGCAAGGAGGAGTTTGTACCCGCTGCCCAGAAATTTAAAGTGATGGATACCCAGTTGGAAGCAAGTGCAGAAGTAAGTGATGATAAAATTTAGGAGGAAAATCAATTTCCTGATGAAATATACCTGCATTATACTTTCTTCTTGTACTGCTGAAGAATGATACTATGACAATAATCAAGTTCTGGAGATAGATCAGTTTCTATAATCTGTAGTGGATGTAAATATGAGGGAAAATTGATTTTGGTTATCACCACACAATATTCAGTGGGATTTAAAGGGCAGTGACATGAATGAAAGAAGCAAAAAAAAAAAAACCTCAAGAACCAAGTAAGTTGAAACACATAACATTATACACTGGCTAGCGTGTACAGTCAGGCTGGAATGATTTGTTGATTCTTATACCATGTTGTGATGCTTAGATTTTATGATTTACTATGCTTTCTTTCTTTTTGACATGGGTGCAGCAAATTTCTTTTTTTTTTACAACTTGACAGAAGGGCTAACGTAGAGCTGTGTATTAAAAAAAAGATTTCTTCTTTTAATTAGCTCTGCTCTTGTTCTTTCTTGGTTTCATCTTCTTGCACTTCACAAAGATGAAGGGGTTTGTGACGACATCCAGGGGCAGCGATCCATTTGTCCCGCCGTCGTCCCTCCGGGCTTCTAACATGACCGTCCCTGATGGCCGCGGTGGAACAGACCGGGGCAGTGGTAGTGGGAATGAGGGTGATACCAATGTGGAGGATGTGGAGGGGGACATTGAGGAGGAAGAGGAAGAAGATGAAGAGGAGGAGACACAGGACAAAGAAATCATCTTCTATCCACCAGAGGAGGAAGATTCTTCATCACCAGAAAGGTATGTAATATCACAAATTTATGTGAAGTGCTGTTATGAAATCACTGTGTTGTTTACTTTCCATAGTTCTTATTAAATAGATTGCCTTCTTTCCAAAATTGATTGTAATGAGGATAAATACCTGCAAAATGTGGATTCAGTATGGATGTTCTCTTCAAATAAGAACATAACAATGCACAAACAGCATAAAATACTAGGTGTTAAAAATAATATTTGTCAATTTTGGAAATTAATAAGACAAAAACTGTGCAACAGATAATACTGGTATTGAGTATAGTTACAGCAAAATAGTGAAAATTTTTGTATTAGGTGGTTTCAAGATTATATCAATAATCAATTTTATGTAATTCATGCTTTTTTTAAAAGTTAGGGTTCAGATTTTGCTCAATATCCACCCCCTGTACAAAATTAAAACTGTACAGAAATCGAATGGTGTGTGTGAGAGTGTGTGTCTAGTCCCCAGACAATAGCATAAGACAACGGCTGTGGTGGTGAATAAAGTCTAGCAGTCGCCAGGCTACTTTCTAATGAATATTAATAAAGCATTTATCTAACCTGGCTGTAGTGAGAGATTGGCATACCAAGGTTTCTACCGTGCGCTATTCACCGCCATTGTCTGTTGCTATTGTGTGGGGACTAAACACACCATTTGATTCTGTAAGTTTCAATTTTGTACGGGGTTGGATATTGAGCAAAAATCTGCAAACCCTAACTTTTTAACAAGCGATAACATAAACTGATTATTGATATCATATTCAAACCACCTCAAACCAAAATGTTCACTATCTGTAACTATACTCAATGCCAGTATAGTCTGTTGTACAGTTTTTGTGTTATTAATTTCCAAAATTGACAAATATTATTTTTTACACCTAGAGTATAATGACATCATGCGATAACTGATAATGATTACAAAGCGAAGGTTGCATACCTGTGTAGAGAGCAATATTGAAGACTGCTTAGTTCATTGGATTAGGAGATTTTCTCCCATTTGTCTAATAACTTACATGTCCTGAAATTTCCCTGTAGCTAGGTGTGCCTAAGAAATAGTCTTTCTGTACACATGTACCATCTTAACACCTTGTGTTGGGTGGAAGGATGGAAGAAAGGCTATTTCTAAGTGTAAGATTTTCAAATTAAAATAAATATAAGATAATATCAGGTCTGTGTTTAACACTCTTTGCTACATGTATACATGAAAATGAAACTGATTGGGGGGGGGGGATTGGTTGCATCACATTATGAGTGTAGACTCTTGTTCTCGATGTTTGTGTGAACATAGCAGTACATTGTCTAGTCTTATCCAACTACAGAGGCCACTCTCTCCATTTGGAGCATGGGCCTGTTGCAATATCTCAACAGTGTCTAAAAGGTTTGAATGAAATGCTCCTTCCTCCTTTTCAAAGGAGGCGTGCAAAAACTCATCAGATAGATAGAAGCTTCATCCACACAACTTCTAAGGCCTGTATCAGTCTCCCAGACAATGTTGTCGGAACAATATCTCATATGGGGCTCAAGTCTTTTAAGAGCTGCATACACAGGTCTCCTTTTGGAACAGACAATTCATAAATCGATCATCTTATTTCCTCCGTTGACAATGATAGTTTTGTCGAGTTGGTACGAACCATTTGATTAGCTTCTGGGTCCTTGGTGTTTTGGTTGGCGGTTGCTCATATTATCATCTTATATACAAAAAACATCTGCAGGCATCCATCTAATCTGTTTTTGTCACTTGTACTATTGAATGAGTCAATTAATTCTCTTTCCTCCAATCAAACAGCCTGAAGTTCCAAGTCACGGAGTCGACCCAGAGCCTGGAGGAGCTCGCTGCCAAACGTCATAGCAGACACAGATCCAAAGAGGGCAGCATTGATAACCTGACAAACATTGCTCACGACGCCAAAGATTCAACTGTGACCGGTAAATCTGATAATGGTAAGTTTCATTAAATTTCTCTTCTTCTTCTTTTTTTTTGGGGGGGGGGGAGACTGGTGTTAGGGGAGGTGATTTAATTTGTAACTTGCCAATGTTGACCCAGGTTGACCTAATCTAACCTGCGACTTGTGTCAACATTATGGAATTAAATTAGCATGATTTTCAAAGGCCATATTGTTCAGTGGTATTGCAGAATACATTGTATGTGGATGCTTATATGCAAGTTACTAGTAGTACCTCTCCTTTTGCAATGATACATTCTCATATTACACTTTTTATATAAAATTACATATTTGGTCCAAAAATTTTTGTCTTGTACATTGTTGGTTAGGAGTGCATGGCAGAAGGGGGTTTTTGCACAGTAACTTAAAAGTTGCGGAATAATGTTTTTAATTCTTCTTTATTTCAAATCTCCAGATTTGAATGGAATAATTTATTAGTTGCTTACATTGATTATTTGCCAGAACAAGTGTAATTGAAAGTGTACTTGCATTGATTTTGTTCAACCCATTGGATATGTATCCCAAGTATATTCAGTATACCCTCCTTATTAGCAGTCTATTGTGAGTCATCTTGGGCTGACATAACATGTTTTGTGTGGAGAACTACTTGCAACATCAATTTTATAACCTGTGTGTAATATATATAACTACAAATTACATATATTTACTCAAATTGATATGTTTTCCATGTCGAGTATATGTTTATTTGTTTCATGGTAAACATTGTAAATAAATATGCTCAAACTTTTAATACAGTGAAGTCAAATTCCTTTGATATCTCTCGTCAATCAGCTTCATCGAGTATAGTGCAATGGAAATTCTGTGACCAATGGGACAAGACCTAAAGTGAAGCAACCCCCCCCGTCCCATAATAAAGATATTTTTATGGCGGGGGGGGGGGGGTTTTGGAGGGGGAGTGTATAATGTAGATGTAGATTATACCAATTATAATTTCCATAATTTTAATATTTTTTTATTAAAATACCACTTGCATATTATTGGAAATTACAAATTTTTCTTTTCAAATTATTCAGATGGTAATGACGACGACGATGACGATGGTGATGAAAGCGATGATGAAGATGAAGTCGATGATGAAGAGATGGACAGCACGACCCCTTCCACCTCACCGGGGGGCAAAGGTCAAAGGACAGAACCTGAATCCCCTACCACCACCCCCGATGAAGAAAAATTCCTTCACACAAATTTCAGGTGAGTGTAAATTCAGATGTGATGTGTGGCATGCCACCAGAAAACTTGGGCAAATTTGCAGAGCCAACCTCCCCCTCCACCTCCCCGAAATGAACAAACCAAAAAAACTTGGAAAACAATGTTAAATTGAATTTTCAACAAAGCAGCATTCCACCTAAAATGACTACTTAGAAAGAAATTTAAAAATTGTTATTTATTTATTTATTCATTTATGTATATATTTCATCATGTAATATTTATTTATTTATTTATTTATTTATTTCATTATGTAGTATTTATTTACTTCCACCCCAAATGCATGTTACATTTTTTTTTTGGGGGGGGGGAGGGGGTGTTCATTTCTGCAACTTTGTGCAGGTTTTTTTGTGATTAGGTCCCATATTACCTTTGACATTAATTGTAATCTACTCCTAGATTGCCCTTAAAAACAATGATACTTCATCACGCCGTCCTTGACCGTTAACCTTAGACAAGAAAATTGAATTGTTTGAATGGTGTGTGGTAGAATCATATTGTTAATGATATAAACACCGTACATTCTCTCGAGTCTTGAAGAGATGATCGTTGATTGCATGTTTTACAGTCGCAGGCAAACCTGGTGTGGATTCCATCATTTTACACTGTGAGTTTGGCTTACCTCTAGCATGGATTTGATTTTAATATTTGATGTGTTATATCTCACATTAATCATGATCACAAAGCATGTGGTTAGGTAATTTTCTTTTGTCAGGATAAATTGCAAAAAGTAATAGTCATCCATCTTATGCACACGAACCTAACAGTTTGAGTTTTTTTTGCATCAGAAAAAAAATGAAACGAGACTCATGAAAGATATATATTTTTGCAATTATGTTGATTTTGTTGATAATTTTGTTATTAACATTCTTTAAAGCATGGTTAATCATCAAAATATAATTTGCCAAAAATATTTAATGGCAACCATTTTTCATTTGACAGTTGATTGTAGCAACAGATCTTTCTGTTACAATATAGCAAAAACAATGTGTGATTTAGTATTGATCTGTGTAGTACCACAAAACAAAACAGAACAAATTTAAACTTTCTTGGTAACTTTACGTGGACAAACGTCATGTTGATAGTCATGAAAATAGAAAAAAAAAGTAGAACACCTATGTCACTAACACCAATCCCAGTGTGTTGCATTTTTACTTGGTCACGTTTACCCCCTTCCCCAAACCCTACCCTTTACTTCCCCATATGCATGTAGTTTTGCCGAGAAGGAGAAAATTGGGGATTTCACAGAGAAGGAAAAGTTTGGCAAGTGTCTCGAGCAGCTCCAATTTCAGTTTGCCTCCGAGGACGTCAGCTCGGGCCGGCTCAGTATCTCGTCTCGTTTCCTGTCTCGGTCACAGCATTCCAACGTCAGGTGATTACCCCATTCGGGACAGTAGGTGGTGCTTGCTGCCTGTCTCAATTCGGGTCATAGAGACGGTTGGTGACAGTTGTCGCTCTTACCATAAACGTTTTTGTGCTACATTGAAAAATGCATCTGTGATGTATTTTACCTATCTATGTCAAGAAAAGTACACCCCCACAAAGTTTAAATCTTGCTCTTTCATTCCTGTGGATTGTATTGTATGAATCATAAAAGGCAAGATAAGTATCCAAATTTTAAAGCTGAAGTGTTTAAAAAAAGAATATCAACAATTTTATGTTCATTTAATCCTTTGGCTACGGGAACCAGAGTTACCATGCAATACATCTATGGAAAATAAAGAATCTCAGAGCCCAGGGGTTTAGAAGTCCCTAAAAAGAATCACATTTTTGAGTAAAACCTGTCTTCTTGGATACTTGGACGCTAAATGATTGAGACAAAATAGAATGGATTTATGCAATTATAATTTATGAGTTATAATCAGCAGTTTTCTGCTGTGATTTCTGTAAAATACAGATTCCATGCTACAAGGCAAGAACTAGTAATATCAATTATCTTGAAATTACAATAGAGTTTTGAAATGCAGATTTGATGCTCTCAGTATCATGGCAAGTAAAACTCCCTAGACTTCGCATGATGTAATTATGATACTGAAATGGGAAGATAAATGTGGTTGTGAGGAGTTGGACATCATGACACCTATCAGTATCTCATTGTTTATTTCAAACATACATTTACATTAAACATTTTATGCATCTCCATTTGCCATCAAAACTAATATAGAAATAATGACCAGTTTTCTTTTTGAATTTGCTTGCATGACATTTGATTTTACTATAGTTTGAAGTATATGTATATGTATAGATACACCTAACATATATGGATATTATCTTATTAAGTATAAGTTGCCTTCCTTGAAGAGCAGTACAGTAATTGACTGATAGAGTATTGCCTTTATAGTTGTGTTACATATGTTCATTGCCTCATCTAGAAATTATATATGAAATGAAAATGTATTGTTTAAAACTACTGTCACTGAAATAGAGAAAAATTTATATCTTTTCAGGATCATTTTAATCATTTTAAGCAAACAAACAATAAGAAAGGAGGGGAAAAAACAAGGACATTTATCCTTTGTCATTCCATGGAAGTCAGTTACATCTGTCATTTTAATTGATTACAACATCTTGGCTCATGAATCACGGCTGACGTCGGGGATAAACTTATTAAAAGCAATCAGCACCCACAAATTGTTCGCTTCCTGTTGCAAGCTAACGTCGCCTCTCTGTGTGGTAACCTGATACGTGAAACGCAATGCTACAGGCTTGTAGGCTTGAGAAGGGAGAGGGGAAAAGATAGGTGCAAAAGAAATTACTGCATTACAGCAGTATAGTTTGTCTGTGTTTTGCTGGAATGTGAAACCTACATTGTAATTGTTGACATTCCTTTAATCGTTGTTTTCAGAGGACCCATTGGTCCCTCTCTCTCCCTGCCGACGACATCGTCATCAGCCATTAGTGCTGAAGAGGTAAGACTTGCTTAACTTGTGATCTGTTTAATTTTTTGTTTTCATTTGTTTTTAGTTGTGATCAGATAAAAAAATTCTTAATGAATTCATTGCTGGGATAAAATTCAGTTGTATTAGCCAGAAACTGGATTTTTTTTTTTTGGGGGGGGGGGGTCCAAAACAGTATGATTTGCTCAAAAATTTAGAAGCAACAAACACAATTTTTTTACACATTTAGTTGGTTCTGTGACTGTGTCTTGATTTCAAGAAAACTGTCCATTTATAGTCTGACAGTGGAAGATTTACCTTCCTGGATGGGGGAGAGTGTATATTTTCATATTTTTCATATTTTATTTGAACTCATGAAAATGAAGTAATAAGCTAAATTCTCCTCCTTCTTCATTGCGGGGGGGGGGGGGGGGGGTACAATGGATCTGTGATTTTTTTTTCCCTCACTCAACACAATCAGCCAACCTCCCAATCTCAACCCTTTCCGTGATGAGACTTGGGTGATACTGTAAACAAATCTGGATCTATCCCGGTCAGTGATGATTAAAGTTTGAAGTAAGGGATTTGAAAATGCACCATCAGTAACCTATTGACGTTATGCGTGGGTGAGTGGGTGAACCATCAGCAAGCAAATTAATTGTTAATGTTTCACAAATGTAATATCTCAAGTCAATTTGATGTACAGTTAAGCTGAAGAGACAGCAATAAAACACTGCAGTTTCAAAAAAAGGAACATTATTCTTTGTGACTTTGTCAGAATAATTAGGACGATTTAACATGGCATAGCTGAGCAATTTCATTTAGGAGCTTCTTTCACCTTCAGATGTAAATACTATCAAAAAACCCAACTGAGTTATCTGCCATCTTAATAATCCATACTGTGCACCAATAATCTCCAAGCATGTCAGTGTCTTTTCAAGTCTAAGTGATTACCCTCATTAGGATTTAGGTTTCATACCAAATATAAATAAAGTGCTGTCAATGACAGTTGGAAATCTTAGTGACCTTTAAGCCTAGGTCCACCTCTATAAGTTGTCACACTTATATATATACTGAATATCAGAATGCTCAAATATACAAGAAGTATACACCATATTATAATAATGTATGTGTATAATTTGTTTTCTTCAGTATCTGAGACGGCGTAAAGAAGAAGTTGCGAAAGCTGTTGAGGAGACAAGAAAAAGACTAACTGCGGTATGAGATATTTCCATCATGATTTTGTTTTTTATAGTATATACAGTGTGTCCCAGAAAAACGAAACCGGATTTCATGGCAAAAATATTCCATCATAATAAACAATATCTTAGATGAATTGGGTATGTTTGTAAAGCTGTGTTTCTCTTCTTTCATTTGATACACAAAATATTATTCACTGCTCACGCATGATTCAATTAAACAATGAATATTGATGCTACCAAAATTCATTTGCACGTACAAATTCCATGTTTGAGTGCATCTTCGGGGTAGTAATTATTTTTAAGAAATAAAAGCATGACATGAATATTCAATATTTCTTCTTTTATCTGGCTCCTAATGCATAAAAAATGAATAACGTATGACGGAGAAC
>JZLH01S0544660.1:47322-59415 GCA_001188425.1 Eucidaris tribuloides
AGGTAAATTAAAACATGCCTGTTTCAGCGTGATTTTCATAATGATTACATTTTGAGCTTTGGAGGCAAGCTGAACAAAAGGTTCATGCACACGCTGACTTCACACAATATCTTGCTTCGGGCACAACAATAGGCTCCGAATCTTGTCAGCGAGGTAATTTCTTGGTTGCTGGCTGCCAAATCCAGAAAGCAGAGTTAATGAATGCATTTTGAACGTTTCTGAAAACAAGCATCATTTCAAATTGTCTTTTCTCACTCATGCATCGCTCATTTTTCATAAATGAGGTATCATACGAAAGAAGATAAAATAGGCTTTTTAATGATGTCCTTCAATATCGAAGATATTCTGAATACATTCAAGCGTGACTGTTTGAATTTCAAATTTGTCCGTGCAAATGATTTTATACCTGTGTCCCTTCTGATTGTCTTTGCTCAGTCATGCATGAATGGAAATCTCTCTAGGTATCAAATTGAAGAAGAGAAAATATGCTTTCCAATTATGTACGATTTTTTTCTCATATTTGTTATTAACATATAAAAATATCTTCATCAATCTTGGTTTCCTTTTTTCTGGGACACACTGTATATGTACACTTGTGCATTTGCAGATAGCAATCTATGTGTATGACCTTTTATCATGATTAACCCATTGAAAACGAGTGACAAGATATCTTGTCACCAGGCCTATGAAAAAACATGTTAAAACAAAACTGAACTGTCTTCAACTGGTTAGACATTGTTTAACATTGTGGATACTTGATTTGATAATTGTAAATCTGTGATATCAGGGATGTATAAGGATTTCTAATGGATGAATAAACTTCCAAGAATACATTTGTTTTGAAAATTATGCTGTCCTCCAGATATTTATGCATGAATATCACCATGATTAATAAGTGTCAACTAGATGGTTTATTCTATCACTTCACTTTATGGGGAAAATATATTTGGTGAAACTGGTACTAAAAATCAATACTTTATATGGAGGTGGCATGCAGAATTAGAATTTAAATCCAGTTGCAACTGTAGTTGTATGCAAATTGCAATGGCCACACATAATACCATCGGTTGTCCGGCAGAAGGGCCCTAGCATATGTTTCTGGCAGAAGGGCCTTAATGAGAACCATTTGCTCTTTTGACATGAAATCAAAGTAGTGTGATAGTTTTAGATCCTTCTGTCAGTCTGTTCAGTGCAAATATTAAATAAGGCAATATTTCTCAAAATAGAAAAAAAATTACTGTCAAGGCCCTTCTGCCAGACAACAACTGATATGTACTGCTAAAGCATCCCAACCTAGGCCAAATATGATTTGCAGTCACATTATACTGAAAATTGGGAAAAAAAGTGAAATATTCGAACACTTGCATTTTGAGAAATCTTTTGCCCAAACCTGAACATCATACAAGTGAGTCCCTACATGGTAATTTGTGCGAGTCAAAATGCAGTAAAGATGATGTACATTTTTGCGTATTTCATATATGTAAAGTCTACACAATTTTGTGTGTAGACTGCAGCTATGTCCAGAAGCTATTTTCAAATCAATAGTAGTAGTAATCCAGGTTTTAAGTCCGGTTAAGTCCCCGACTACGGGGGTGGCCGGATTTACCTTGCACTCATAGAAATTGCCCTTACCCCCTCCCTCCACTTTACTCTATTCAGTGCATCCTCCTCCCTCAATGTAACCCTCCTACTCTCCTCCACCACTTGCTTCTTCCATGTTTCACATCAAATCTTTACAATGTCAACCAAATTAATATTTTATATTTTTGTGAAAAATGTTTTGTAGTTTCAATAAATGTGACACAAATTAATGGAATATCTCCTGAATTTGATGATTGTAAACTTTAAATCAAAAAAAGAAAGTTTTAATTTGAAATCATTCAACTTCTGCTTTCTAATTCAATATTTGTGTTAATTTGTCATCTGTTTGTATCTTTGTCATGTCTCATTTTAGCTGGGATGGCAAGCTGGTGACAAGAAGGCAGCGCTGAATATACCATCCAAACCACCGTCGGGCCGAAGCAGTGTCGACATCAAATTAAGTACTTCTTCCAAATTGGGCACCACCGAGCAGGAAGACAAAAATAATGCTAGAAATTTGAACGGCAAAACAAATATCAGTGGTGAAAGTACAGACATTTCACAAGAAGCATCTCCTGCAAAAGCCGCATCTTCGTCGAGCGATGCCAACAGGGAAGACAATTCCACAAAGGCCAGTTTAAGTAGTCCGGCGGCTAAAGAGGGAGCATCAACTGTCGCGGCGACTAAGGAAAAGGACAAATGTCTAGACAATGCCAAAGATGCCAATAAATGCGCTAGCAAGGAGAACTCTCAGGAATCAAGCCCAGAGTCAAACAAGGATACCAACAAAGATTGTGAGCGAGATTCAGTAGAGACAAAGAGCGCTGATTCAACGCTCGGTGAGAGTAATAACAGGGTTCTCGATACGGTGAACGGACAGTCAAACGATCCGAAAACGCCGGAGATCACAGTCAGGTCATCGCCGTCGTCGGAAGATAGCAGTAGTTGTGATTTGGATGCCGAGATGGATTCCAACAAGGAGAACGTGAGCAGCGTGTCCATGCTGAACAGAAAGACGGCAGGAAGCGGGGGCAGCGGTGGAAGTAGATCCAGAAGTGGGGGCGAGAAAACCAAAGTGTCTGGTAAAGAGGCTAAGAAGACTAACATGAGGAGAGTGTCATCGCTGAGCGATCTCCGGAAACAGAGCCGTAAGTCGTGCCATTTAAGCATTCTGATTTCTGGTTTGCATGGAGGGGGGGGGGGAATGTCTGGGTTCCCTTAGTTATGGAAAAGTAAATTCTCCTGGAAAATCATTTGAAGTCATAGGGAATGAAAAAACAAAATCTTCCAAAGTCATGGAAAGTTATGGAAAGTGATCGTGGGTTGTGGACTGTGTCTGATTATGACAGCCTTCCAGTTTGAATTGATAATGGACATGCAAGCAGGATATCACAAATTTTTTATTCTATACCAAAATGGTACTTTTAATTTTATTTGCAAAGGTCAGTGTCTGTCAGAGATGTGTCAGGTCTGGGTCTTGAATTATTTCCAACTCTTATTTCGTGGTGGGTGAACATAGTTACCCTTGTCAATTCAAATTTTGTCCATCAAACAATAGAACTACAAAAGTGATAAAGCTTGGGTCGTTCATGCACTATGGTCATGTTATAGAATTTTTAATGGTTTCTCATTTAAAGTAAAGATCACTCACCAGAAGTCTCTTTTTAAGTAAAGATCACTCACCAGAGTTTAAAGTTCAATTAAGGTTAATCTGCAAAACAAGGTGACACTTTTAAATTGAAAACTGAATGTTGTCATATATTTTTTTTATTCTTTACTCATAGCCACGAGTCAAATTAATCCAGCTATAAATAGTAACGGTTGTTTTGTTGTTCATGTGGATAGATGTGTGCCTGATGATTTTGCCATGAAAACATTTAAAACCTGTTACAACCATTTCTATTTTGATTGCAGTTGACAAGAATGAGGCGTCACCCGTGCTGACACAACCCAATCAGTCCCATGTACGCAGCTCAAGCACTGAACGCGAGAGGAAGACCCCCAGCAGTCCCGCCAGGCAGAAACGTAGGGAGCGGTCTGATCGCATCTTGCCGCTTCTTCCCACGCCGAAGACCAGATCCTACGAGGCTCGCACGGAGAGCTCCATGGCCAAAGTGGTGAGACGAATTAGTGAGTCTCCACCCCCGTCTCCGAATACCGCTAGGAAGAAGAAGATTTCGCTTCCCAGCAGCGGGAAGCCGGGACCAATGAAAGCGACCGATGCCAGTCTCATACCGGATAACAGCGAAGCAAGTGTGGCTAAAGCAGAAGCCGTGTCCAACAAAGACATTAATAGCAATGCAGAGGAGTCAACAGCTGTGACTAAAGAGGTATCTGCACCAAATGAACCAAATACCACCGGAGATGGTTCTCCAAAAACTGGAACCACCAAAGAGACGGCAGATAAACTGGCCATGCCGCCGCCGTCGTCCACCCACGTCAGCAAGGCAAAGTCCAATCGCAAGAGCTCGGCCAGCAAGATGTCCGACAGAGGCAGGAGGAGGAGTTCGTCGACGAGCGGTCCAAGTGTTAGGAGGGCATCCACATCATCATTACCACCGCCATCATCATCATCATCACCATCATCCTCAGATACCAAGCCAAAAGTTACCTCCAGCACTAAGGACGGTAAAGACCAGAACAATAAGCCAAGCTGTACTAGCAGTAAGAAACCAGAGTCATTGCAAAGTGTGAATAGATCAGAATTGCTGACAAGTGAGGTTGCCGCTGCACCCAATCCAGCTGAGGAGGAGGATAAGACTGCGAGCAGTGTCAGTGAGGACACAATGGTGTCGGAGACCACCAAGGCAGCAGCTGCAGCAGCCAATGGTGAGCAGTGTAAGGGAGAGGACTCAAAGCCAGAGGATGCTGACACGGATGGTGGTGCCTCGTCCGAAGAACAGAAGATCATGCCCTCTGATCTGAGGATTGATCTTGCTGACATTACAGGTAAAGACTTGTTTCCATTTTGATCAAATTTGACCAAGTATGCAGTCTGCCAGGTGGTTTGACTCTTTTTGTGCTTGATACCAAACCTCACCTTGCAATGGTATTTTTTAAACATTAAGTTCAGTACCATGTTTTTGTGTTAATTGCACAAGACCTGGCCCTTTGATACATAATACGTGTGTGAATGACTCACCAGGTGTCCATTGTGGTCAAGAACAGATGAAGTCAAATTATGCATCATCATTCATTGTAACTATTGTATTTAGAGATTTGTGCCGATCAGCTAATATAACAGAAAAAATTAATCATAACATTATTATAATACTTTGTTTTGAAGGTTTTTATTCATTCTAATTGATTTGCAACGGTTAATGTATTCACTCAGATTTGATCCAGGTAAAGAAGTATACATTACCTAAAAATGTCCAAAAATTTGGGATCCATAGATCAAAATTTGTAAAGATTTAAGTCATGAACCATTTGTAATATATTATTGTATATGATTATCACTGTTGTCTTTAACAATATTAATGTTCATCACACTTGTATCCCTCGTTGTTTTAAGTCATTCTATGTTTTATTTGACATTTCACTTGCAGTTGGCGACTCAGAGCAAGATCCGGGACAGGGTTTGAGACAGAGTGTAGACGTCATGAAGAAAGCTTTTGAACAATGCATCCATTTTGTTTCCCAGGTATGTTAAACATTACATATTTGTTTTTAGAAGTTTTACAAGTAACATTTTCAATTAATGAAAAAGACATTCCTGCTTTTTAAAAAAAAGAAACTGTTGGTGTTCTTAAGCTCGCTGGTATAATTGTTTAAATTTTCTTAATTTCTTTAATACAAATATTCTTGATAGTATGAATTAAACATGTTAACTTGACTGCTAAATAATGGCACATCGAATAACCTGATAATATGAACAAGACCATGTAATCTCATCCCTTTTCCACCCCCACCCCCAGGAATATTTATACAGGGGTGTGAGAATTCAGCTTTTTAGCTGATTTCAGCTATTTTTGTTTTTGATTTTCAGCTTATTTTCAGCTTTTTGTGAATTTCCTCTGTACAAAAGTATAGGAGTGTTTGCAATTTCAGCTTTTTTCCACTATTTTTACTTATGGTCACTCACACCCCTGTTATATATTTGGGGAGGAGGGCTCAAGGGTTGATGAGTAAATCTGTACATTTTGTTGACATATTTGTTGCAAATTTTGTTGGATAAAGTATGTTACTTATGAATTCATGCATATATCACTTCCTCAACAGATTGAGAAGAAGGGTAATCACCGACAAGACTTACAGTACTTTGATTCAGCCTTCAGCTCCATGGACCGGTCCTTTACCAGGGTGCGACCGGCCGCCCAACGCAGCGGAAACCCGTCCCCGGAGAACACCCTGTCCGACGTCAGCGAGGGTTGCCTCAACAACGACCTCTCTGGAATGACCGCCACGGCCAGGAGCCTCCCGACTCTGGCGTCCTCGGATCTCCCAAGTCTCAGTCTGGGGCGGGACCTGGCGGACAACAGGTCCAAATCGCTGGACACTTCCCCACCAGCCCTGGCGCTGCTGCAGCACTACTCCGACATGCTGATCTCCATGGTGAAGACCAAAATGGAGGAGGTGGACGATCCGTTCCCAAGTGGGCGGAGTCGGGTGTCTTCCGCCGACCTTGATATGGATGATTAACGGTCTTGTCATATTTATGAGTTCAAGAAAGGCGAGGAGTGGGAGGATCTATTCACATGTGGACAGAATTGTTACTCTTGTGCTGGTCTTCGTATTGATAATAGAGACCCATCTTTCTGGGGTTTTTTTTAGATCAAGATAGAGGAAAAGGAGGATCAAATGTTCCATTTCACAATCCATGCACCACCGACATTCCAACTGTCAGAGGTATGTTTTCCTACTCAGGGGTCGTCAACAGCTGTTTCCAAAAGGAGGCGGATGCTCCAAGTAATTTTGGGGGAATGAAAGTCACCAAATTGAAGAAATATTTAACAGTTTTCAAATCATGTGCATACATGACATTGGTATCTTGCAGTTTGTTGACAAAATTAGTGGAAACTCAATTACAAGCCCACCAGCCATGTTTACCATCATTTGTCTATGTATCGATGTTGTCCTTTGATGACCCATCTCCCAGAAAGCAACTCACTAAATCAATTGTCACATTTGAATCGAATGAGGGTGCATGAATTGCGAAATGCAAGAATTAATGAGCGGATGGCAGAACTGTTGAGTCTCCCTGATTTTCTTGGAGTTTCCCTGAAAATAAATGTAAACTTATAAATTTAAAGTTTTTCTTGGAAAAGGTCTTTACATCATATTTATTTTCTTAATTTATACTGGTCATAAATGTGTACTTTATGGGACAGAGGTATTTGAAGGTGATACTTCCTTCACGTTCGTCATAAGTTTGACAAGAAAGTTTAGCATTCTTCCCAATGTTTATATAACATATGTTTATGAAATACGAACATATTCAGTGCTTGCATATTTTTTATTTCTTTTGTGCACTGTTTTTCTGTGCACAACAATCTAGAAACAAAAGCAACAGCTGTCTTGGAATTATGTGTACCATTGGGTATCAGTGTTTCCATTTTGTGTGTATATACACTGGTGATCTGTGTCTATGGTTATGTTGTCTTCTGCTTGTAAAAGTTGTGTGAATACGAATATAAATGTGCCTCCTGTTTCGGTGATCACATAATGCTGCATTTGTAACATTTTGTTTGTTTTTTCTTGAAAATGTCTTGCAATGCAACTAGTTTATGAAATAAAAAATTGCTATCAGGAAAAAAAATAATGTTTTAGTTGCCTTAACATGGTTAAGTGTTTCTATTTGTGCGGGGTCAGAATGATATATTGACAGCTTAGTTATAGGTTGTAAAAAATGGATAGTAGGCAACCTGGAATTTATCTAACTGCAGGTAGGCAAACCCAAACTCGTCAAATGTCAGAAGAAAGGACATTTTTGTAAACAAAAGAATGAACAAATATGTTATTTGGGTGCACCCTTATTATAAATACAATAATTGTATCCCCCGAACAAAGTTCTGGGGATACTATGGATTTGGCCTCGTCGCGCCGCGTCCGCCGCAGAGATTTTCTTGTGAGCGCTTTACTGGCTGGAGTTCTTCTCAGATCATCTTCAAATTTGGTATGAAGGTGTATTATGGAAAAGCGAAGACGCCTATTGTTTTTGGTGGTGGCGCCCTCGCTTGGTCCATCTTTGTACACAAAAAGGTACATTTTTCAGGGTCTGCTTGTGTGCACGATACTGGCCGCATTTCTCAACGAATATTTTTCAAATTTGGTGTGTAGGTGTATCATAGTCAGCTCTAGACACATAATTTTTGGTGATGCTGCCCCCAATGTTCTGCCTTTTACAAGGTCAAAGGTCAACCTGAGGTCTAAATTTGCAAAAATGCTTATTTTTTCAATTACTTTGTTGTTACTCAAAGGATTTTATTCAAACTTGCTGTATAGGTGTATGGATGGTCATTCTACCTGTAGGCCACATTAGTGTTCGGTGACGGCGCCCTCAGTGTTCCAACCTGGGTGCCATGTCACATTACTTGCATGTGCTCTATCGGCCACATTTCTTTGACCGATTTTATTCAAACTTGCTTTGGACAGTTTATTGGGGGGGGGGGGGTTGGTCATTCTGCGTAACAATAGTTTTTAGTGACAGCGCCCTCATTGGGCCGTATGCATAAAAAGTAGCAATTGCTTATAAGGAATTGCTTCAAGCACCAGCAATTGGATGTCAAGAAAAATCAAGCTCAAACAATTGCTTAAATATGTTTGCATAATCTTTTGCCTACCGTGAAATCCGAGTGCACTGCGATAAGCAAATGCCTGCAAACAAAAGTTGTTGCTAACAGGCAGAATTACTTGCTTACAGGTGAAAGAAATTGCTTGAAAACGTATGCATAAAAAGAACCTTTTCCTTGTTCTGACAAGAATTTGCTTGGTTTTTTTCAAGCTCCTCAATACCAGTTTGAGTGCTTATGCTGAATTACGACATTCGAGTTTAAAACATGTCCATGCTCGTATTAAGACCAAACCAAAGCTGCACAAAAGGAGAATAAATCAAGAAATACTTTTTCTGGTGTATCAAGAAAAAAATGGGGGAAAATATTTCAGGAAGGGGGTTAAAGATTTAACTCAATCCTGGAGGTACGTTGCGTCTTTCAAAATGTATTTATTCACGTTGACCGCGAGTTGTGAAGATGGGAGGCTTCTTTCCAAACGTCAACTCGTGCGGATCTGACCTTTGTTAGTGTTCGCACCGCCGTGAAGTTGCTATTGTATGGTTGTGGAGACCTTTAGGAATTGCTCACGAATGGCAAGCAAACGGTTTGAACACAAGCAAAATGTTATGCATAAGAAATAAAGCAATTGCTTGAAATCCATCTTTGGCTTGAAGGATGTTGGCGAGTGTTTTTATGTATACGGTCTATTACTTTCATGGGAGCACAAAGGCGGGTTTCGTATAATGTATTAAAATATTACGCGTGAGAGGGGAAGCATTTCCTGTCATGGGAGTTACGAAAAGTCGCTTCACTAATGTATACAAATTTATGAATGTTTCTTTATGTGACCATCGGGGAACGATTCTACTGATTATTTCTAGAGTAATGGTTGGAATTCAATTTGCATATTCTTGTTTTTGTCATACCGGACAAACCTGCAAACCTCGGGCAAAATATCAGGTTGTCAGGAACAACCTTTGTTTCAAAATGTTTAAGCGGGCAACAAGCAATTGCTTTAGAATGCAAACAAGAATTTTTGCTTGTAAGGAATTCCTTATTTTTATGCATATGGATACAAGCAAAAGGCTAAAAAAAGCAACTGCTACTTTTTATGCATACGGCCCATTGTTCCGACTTTTATAGGATGCCATGTCATATTTCTAATTCATCCAAATGGTGGAGGAGGGTGAAGGGACGGTTTCGGGGGATACATGTGCTCGAAGGGTCCCCCCCCCCCGCCGAGTGTCTAGTTTACTATTTGCTTTTTATACAGAAAAATGTCATACCATACAATAAGTTCCCTTATGCAGGGGTGTCTCCGGTAGGGTGGCAGGGGAGGAGTAGCAGGCCCCTGAAATTTTCAAAATTCAGAAAATCACGGGGTTGTCGTAGTGAAATTCATGAAAATTCGTTAGTTTTGACATTTTCGCCACCGAGAGTGTTTGCCCTCACAAAGATTTTACTCTGGCGCCGCCCCGCCCTGATGTAGGCCTACCTGATAGACAAGTTCGAGTATGACCTATATAAATATAATACACTGTAACTACCTCAGGGCCCTGTCTCATAAAACTTTGCAATTGATTGCAACTCTCAAAAATCGATCACAAGTTAATTTCAACCAATCAGAACCCAGTATTTTAAGACTTTCAATCGATTTATGGATTTACAATTGATTTTATGAGATAGGGCCCATAAATACCCGTTGGCCACCATATATGTGCGTCTTCACCTGCATAAGCACACACAGCCTCGCACAGGCACCACAACATTTTTAGCCAAACCCTTTCAACATTACTGCGTACTGAGTTATTAAATAGAACTGGATTTATACTTCAATATGGCCTATCTTACTCTTTAAATGATCAAGTGTTACAATAGAAATTATCACTTACTTAGGTTGTCCGTCTGTTCAAGCTATGCTTAAAACGTCAGCCCTCTGCATGTATATAATTCAAGTTATTATATTTCGGTCATTATGAATATATGAACTTCATATATTTATTTATTGTATCATTGTAATTCTTACCAATACAATTAAATCACTTTGTATCATTTCAAATTAATATATTCTGAATTGTATTTGTGTAAATTGACTTGTTATTGACTTTGATTCGAAACATACGTGATTGCACAAAATTCAACTTGTTATTTACGTTATTGTTACAAAAAATATATGAAATGCAGAAAATAAACCTCTTCAAATTAACAAAATTACTTGGTAAACTACAGGACAGATATCCCCCAATAGAAAAATAACCCTGTGGTACCTGTCATATAGGGGGTAATAGTCCTGGCCGGGAGGATTAGTTGTTCGATGGTAGATGTGAAGGGCCGTGCAAGAGAGGAAGTATTAGCCAGAGTCAATGCGGGGTGGAACAGCTTCGGGAGATACAAGCATATCCTTTGTGATTAAAAGTTGCCAATGGTGCTGAGAAAGGAACTATTTAATTTCTGTATCATCCCAACAATGACATACGGATCTGAAACATGGACAACCACAAAAAAAAAACTGGAACTAAAACTATGTACATCACAGAGATCAATGGAGAAAAAATGTTGAACATCACACTAAGGGACAAGATAAGAAATACAGAAATTCAAAGACGAACACAAACCAAAGATATCATGGAAAAGGTGAAAGAAGCAAAATGGAGATTGGCAGGACACCTAATGAGAGGAAAAGATGGAAGGTGGTCAAAACAAAAGGGGCCACACAATGGATACCGAGAGATAGGAAAAGATCCAGAAGAAGACAAAAACGTAGATGGCGGTATGATATCACATCATACATAGGCAGCATCTAGACTACAATGGCTCAGAACAGAAAGTCATGGAAGGATCATGAAGAGGGCTACATCCAACTGTGGATGAACTCAGCCTGGTGAGGTGAAGGGAGCACGCTTCAATTATATCTCTCGCAATGCCTACCGGGAAGGCAGTACAAAAGTGACATCATACTTTTGATAAATAAAAAAAATCATTAAAAATCAGGAAATTGTTTATTCGCCATGTTTTGTGATGATATATGAACTCTATAGCTTGTACATCACCTGAAAAGTTAGGGATATTTGGGTTTTGGGTATTTTTAATGAATTTTTATGTGAAAGGTTGCTATTTTTAGCATTCAGCATAGGGAATCTGAGGTTAGTCTTGAATCAAGGCTCTTAACTCTTTTTTCGAGCAACAAAACATCATAAATCATGGTTTTTAAATGAAAGCACATGAAATTTCCTTTCATATCCTGCGATTTAAAAAATTCCACGATTCGGTTAATTATTGAGAATGTTTGGAAGTCGGTAAATTTGTAATACGTTTCTATGGGCTATCGTAATTGTGGTGTGGTCCCTGAAGTGAAGAGAGGAGATGTGAGGGGGTAGCACAGGGTGTAATTGTCCTTACAAGGGGTAGGTGTACGGGTGGTAGTTACCCGGAGTTGTTGTCCTAAGGGTGTAATCTTCAGACTTCAGACTCAGCCCGTCCGGAAATACAACCTCTCATGATACGTTTGTTTTACGGAAGAATATTATATAACACTAATCAAAAGTGGAGGAACCTAAATCTGGTGGTTTTATGAGATGTTCCCACAATGTATGTGACTTACAAACACTTACATACCGACAGACATAATACCCCACAAGTATGTGTGTGTGCGTGTGTGTGTGTGTGTGTGTGTGTGTGTGTGTGTGTGTGTGTGTGTGTGTGTGTGTGTGTGTGTGTGTGTGTGTGTGTGTGTGTGTGTGTGTGTGTGTGTGTGTGTGTGTGTGTGTGTGTGTGTGTGTGTGTGTGTGTGTGTGTGTGT
>JZLH01S0544737.1:32133-45504 GCA_001188425.1 Eucidaris tribuloides
AATTCGTAATTCTTTCTTTCTTCATTTCACTTCACAGCCAAGCCTGAACCACCCATCATAGTTAAAGTTCGCGAATTTCATACAACGCCCACTCTCTCCTGATTACCTGGCACCCGGGTTTTGATGGGGAGTGGAACAATCATTCATCGTCAACTATTGCATCGAAGGGACTTTCAAAAGCTGTCGGAACGTTACAAGTGAGAAAACGTGGCCAACATATGTTTTATATGACGTATTACAAATCACACGCTGATTAAATATTTAGTTTCTAGAATTACATGGCCACGCCCAAGAAAAAGCCAGCCATATAGCAACAGCAACGAAATCCATCCCATCTTTTCATACGTACTGGCCAAAAGAGTTTACGGTGAACGCCTTTTAGCATGTTTGAATCTTTTGGCGATCATTAAAATTAAAGGTATTTCTATTGTATATGCATAGTACTGTGGGGAAGGTAAAATTATGGTTAGTGGAAGTGAAATTTCTCTTTCTTGGCTTAAATATTGGTAAAATGATTTTGGCCATATACTGAACGCACTGAATGACATCCTTCTTTTAATCACAACGAATTGAAAATAACATTACTCTAGATTTTCAAGAATAAGTCTTTTGGATTGCCATAATCATTAATGGTATTTTTATTCCTACCATATTGAAAATGTAAATACTTAACAATTTTGAAGTAAGAATTGCCCATTATTTTTTTACACATTGTACATTGCGACTTTATCTTTCTGCATCATGTGTCTAAACTTATAATGAAATATGCATTAAATTGTTATTCAATAGCGTATTAAGTGGAGTTCTATTATAGCTACAACACGTAAACTTACTCATAAACGTGTGACTAGAACAAATTACATGTAAAGGGGTTTGAAACTTCGATTCATGCTTTAAACTGAATGATTGATTGGCAAGTTTGATCAAGTGACTGATTTATTATAGTTCTACGTATATTTTTTGATAAATCCATTTTTGTATTTCAACATATCAAACTTTTACGTTGTAATCTATACGTTCAAAAAAGTCAGTGTATACTCCAAAAATATTCGGTGTATTAGCTGATATATTTTACTATTTATACCATTTGTAACTTGACATTATTTACGCATGACAATTTGTAATGTTGTTTCCCTTCTCATTTCCCTTTTCATGATATTTCTTATTCTCCTTTCCTTTCTTGTTTTTACTTTAATTCTCTCTCCCTTGCTTTCTTTGTTTCCTTTTTTCTTTCTTTCTGTCTCTCTCTTTGTTTCCTTTTTTATATAAACATTTTCTTAACTTCTTCGTGGCTCACACTACATTTAATGTAATTTATAACCATCTCCTATTTCATCTCTTACTTTGTTCTAATTCCTCTTACATCCAGATGTATCAGGTGCACAACTGACACTAGACTCCTTGACAGCCTTTACTTGGTACCGAGTTTCTGTTCTTGCCAAAAACACCAACGGTGTCAGTGGTATAGAAAAGGTGGTCTTGGCGCAAACAGCACGTACGTCTTTGATATACAGTGCATCTCAGAAAAAAGAAAAAAAAGAAGCCTGAAACAAAGGCTTGTTGTGCAGAAGCAATGGAAAATATTATTTAAAAAAAACCCCACACATCCAAAGCAAACTTATGCTCTTTCTAATGATCCATTAAAGGCAGTGGATCTCTTTTGCATGCCTAAAAATTAACATTGTGTAAATACAATGGCATTTAGAAGAAATGCAATCTGGGAACCTTTAGCAAAATATAGGAGCTAGAAACTCAGTTTTAGTGGAATTATAGTGACCGTTAGGTTCGGATTTGATTTTTTTTCTCGCGAGAAAAAAATTCCTATCATAGAACGTACACTAAACGGCTGTTGTTTTTCTTTTGCATTTTTCAAATTCTAGGCAATCACTGATCCCCAACTTTCACAGACATGCCCTTCATTAATAGCCTAAGGGCATGGGTTATCTTTTCCTGGTCTGCGGAAATGAGATCTTTTCCTGGTCTGCGGATCTCATTTGCAAATGAGATCCACTGCCTTTAATTAAGCAAACTTATTTAATCACAACACTTTATTGTCAGAAACCATGTGTTACACTTGTTGGCTTTGACGCTTTGACTAAGATGTGTCCATTTCTTTCGTTTCGTGATGTACATAGTATTAAAGCCGCTAAGTGCAGCGAATGTTTGTTTTTTCATTTAAAATTTTCAAAGTCATGGTATTCAGAGACACTTGAATATATAAATTTGCGTTATAAATTATTTGAACGAACATAAGTCAAATTTTATTGCTATTATATTTTTGCAATATTTCGCCTCAATACCTCCGCAAAATGAGCGTTTGTTTAAGGGTGCTGTTTTTTTTTTCTGGGACGCACAGTACAGGACTTAATTTCCATAATAACAAAATACAACTCTTGTTATCTGCTAATGGTAGTGTGTGTGTGTGTGTGTGTGTGTGTTTTTCAGTTCAATATTAAGTTTGTCTATTACTAAATCAAGATTTTTGTTTGAGTAGAAGATATTTGTGTGGTCATCAATCAAGATAAAAGAAAGTTCTTGGGACAAATTTACTATATTATTAAAATATAAGAGAAATGATAGCGGGACAAAACTGAATCCCTGTGGGACCTCGCATTTAATATCAAGGTAATGAGTTGTTCTTGAATTATAGACTACATATTGTTGTCTGTTGGACAAATAATTTTGGAACCATGATAGATCAAGGCCTCTGAAACCGTAGTGTGGTATTTTGTGGAGTACAATGCTTTTGTCTAGTGTGTCAATGGCTTTGCTCAAGTCCATGAAATCGCCAATAACGTGTGTTTTTATGGCAAAAGTTATATGATCGTATATCTGCACGAGTGCTAAATCTGTACATTATTTTTTCTTAAAGCCACATTGATTGGGGTTCACTAAATCATTTTCGATTAGGAATCCGTATAATATATCAACGGCGGTCATCCGAACCGTCGTATGTCTATACGACGGTGTGAAACGCGCCTTCGAGAAAATCGAGTTTAAATCTAACCATATATTACTACTGCCCATGCAAAGCTATTACGGATATTCATTCCTAGAAAAAAAGTATGACAGGAAGGCCAAAGATCTGTTCTGAAAAGCAGTGTCTTTATTTTCACTCAAAATAAAGAATTGGGGGAGAAATATCAAAAGAGCTAAACGCGGTTTCATTGCTCATGATTTCCCCTGTCATGCCTGTACAAAAACCCCATAGCCACTTTTACACTCCTGACCGCAATTTGGATGCGCGCGGTCAAGCAAACTGTCGTATGTTTCATTTACACGGAAAGTCAATGCGGACACATACGACAGTTTGCTGACCGCGCGTATCATACGCGAGGTCAAACAAACCGTCCTTTGTCTACGCGCCGTACACTATTTCAATGGAAAAAGCACAATTTTTACAAAATTGATATGTCCTTGCAATAAAAACACCTCAATATCTTGAAAATTAAAATTCTTTATATTACAGTTCTTTCGCCAGATATAGAATGAGACCTACATTTTCATTTTCTGTCAAAAACTCAAAATCGATATTTTGACCCCAGATGGACATATACGACGGTTCGGATGATCGTCAACGATATTATGAACCGGTTTTTGCAGAATTTTTGATATACTTGGTCATAATGATATAGGGCGATATTTGGTAAATTGCATGGGATCATAAATATTTTTTTTTCAAAATAGGTATCAGCTTAGCAATCTTTAAGGATAAAAGACAAATTCATACGTCAGGGGGATGGATATTTTTTTAGAAGAATGTTGCTTATCTCATCGATGCCACACGATTTGCTTGACTTTTATTGTTTAACCGTATTGGTAATTTCGTTTGTGTTTATTGGTGTAAAGAAAATGCTCTTTTCAAAGGGTTCATTGAGAAATTGTGTAAAGTGGAGATTGTTATTATTGATGTTAGAAGCCAAGTTGCGACCGACATTAACAAAATAGAAATTGAATGAATTAGCACCCACAGTGGGGTCTGAAATTTCACCATTGTTTTTAGAAACTTTGTGGTGGAAGAGGTATCCTTTGTCTTTCCATTTTTGTTTTGTTAATTGCTTTCCATGTTGATTGCATATTTCCTTTAATGGTGTAAAAAATTTGTTTGTGATATTTTTTTCGAGACGAATGAATAATATTAGTAACATATGATTTTGATTTTGTCTATTCTTTTGTTCACCTTACAGCTCTAGCACCAAATGAATATGGTAAGTGGATATTTGTGGAGTGGATTATCATTAACCTTCGTCTACAATTGTTGTAACTTAATTGAAACAATGCCATAATTCTCTAACTATTGGTCTAAGACAGCACTACTGCTTATTATGTAGTATTTGTAGAATAATCTGAATTCCAATAATATGCCAAGCGAATTATGTTTTAGAAAGACGAGACTATACGTAGTTTTGGCTACAAATTGGAGTGGCATGAAATCCTTAGGCTATTAGCTCAAAAGCAAAATACAACTGCATATGCATTTATGTTGTGAATACTGAATAAGAAGCCTCTCCTACAAAAGTATTTTTTTTAATTATATGCATGCATATCTTTTTATAAATAATAACTCTGATAATCACAATGGTGATATATTTATCATACATGAATAAAAAGAGAACGATGAGAAAAAGAAGAACTAAGAGGAGGAGGAGGAGATTAGAAGAAGATTTAGAGGAGGGAGGGAAGGAAAAAAGAGGAAAGATTAATGATAATTTATAACGTTATTTATGACGTTATGGTGTGTGTGAACGTATTATACATGGATAGATCTCACGAGGATAGGAGTTTTTAAATCAGGCGTCAAACATAGACGTCCGGTTAAGAAGCTAGGTAAGTGGCCAATCGGCTGCGCTATTTTTCGAGTTAGGAGATAAAAGGTGGTTTAAAAGGATGAATAAAGACAATTATGACTTTTGACTATGACTATGACTCTTTTCACACGCAGGTCTTCAGATTACATTAGCCAATGGGGTAATCAGTATTGTGCCCGATCCCAACGTCGTTATTCCCGATGGTATCTGCTTCAAAATTCGGCCTCTGAACGACGTGACATGTAGCGTGACGAGCCCTTGCTACCAGCCAGGTGATGAGGTGCAGGTTGCCAATAATGCGAAAGTCGAAGTTGTCAGTTTTGCTGAAGTTTCGTGGCTGTGCAGTATTCCCGAAGAGACATCAGGTAGAGGAGAGTATATCCTGTTTGGTGTTTCTTAGATAATTTGACAAACCGACAACTAAATGTGGATTTTTTGTACCCTACTACTTAACAATGTTTACAAGAAATGGGACCAATTTCAAATTGCTTGGTGCAGAGCTACAACATACGGTGATTTTTTTTTCCAATCATATTATTCCAGTCATGTAATTTAAAGACAGTGCATATTTCGGTAAAAAAATGTTCTTTTGCAATTTAAAAATAAATCTATATCACTACCCTAAAGTTCACATACTCTGAAACGTTTCCAGTTTTTGGAACAAATGATAAAAAAAAATCAAGTCGGGGGCCTGACGCCTTGAAAAAAATACATACATGTAGTAATATCTACTCCCTATTAATAAAACAGATTATGTAATTATTATACAATTAATGCACATATGTAAGTGCGTTAGTAGCGCGCAACGCACTCGAGGGTATTTACAATCGTGCTACATGCACGAGGCGCAGCCAAGTGCATGTTGCACAGCATTGTGAATACCTGAGATGCGCGGCGTCGTTACTAACATCACGATCTCGAAGTCATGTGCATTAATTGTTTTATAAAATGGGTCGAAGCACTACTCTAATCATGTGAGTTAGCATACACGGCCATTCAAAAGCTAGCGTGACCAGCCTTAGACGTCTCAGTCCTAAGCGCGTGACGCCGCAGTAGCTATGCAGGCGACATTCACTGTCTACGTTAGCTACGTACACCGTCCTAGTCCCTCCCAACCACTCGGCGCACCCTGCAGTCGGTCAGCGAACTGCATTGTGCGAGTAGCCTATTTATATAGAACGTAGTAGGTCCACTTATCTTGAAACAGTTGCAGTTTAGCCTATAGCAGCCTGGAACTGGAACAAATCTTGGTAATTGCGTGTGATTCACCATTGTTTACGTTCGCACCATACAAACGTCGCTAGGCCCGCGACGTATTAGCTAGCGCGCGGCGGTAATCTGCGCTGCCATTACACAGAGTGCTGTTATGCCTTTTCATTGCGCACCTTTTGCACTCCGTGCATGTTAACAAAAAATAAGGAGCGTCCACGTGACTCATTTCAGTGCGTCTGATTAGCTACATTCTTAAACGCATTTCATAAAAAACAAATGTCAGTTGGTTTGGTGTAGCTTCCGGATGGTTGACGTGATCATACCATACTTTGGAATAGACCAAAACGATTTTTCTCACAGACCAAACACAATCCTAATAATATACTCCTCTAAAATACGGTTAACACACAAAGGACATATTTGTGCCTCCATGATTGCCGTACTTGGTGGCTGGGACGAAATTCGTCTGTAGCGGCTGAATTGCGGCATCAGATACTCTTTAAGGTTTATATCAGTTAAAGCTAAATACTGAAAACGACTTTTTTATGCTAACTTCGAGGATAACGGACTCTCCTGAGGTTAAAGATAGTAGCACCCTTGTAGTTACAACTAATTTCACTGTCATTTTTATACAGTTGTTCTCCTTCTGGGTAGTCCTACTCAATAGTTACTAACTGTTGTCATTTTCATCTATCTCATTACGTCCATTTTTATGAATGACGAATCACCTGCAGTCACTACGACCAGTCATGTCACCAGTGTTGTCATCGTTGTGGTTATCGGATGTTTCGTGATAATGGCGATAATTGTAACATTCATTGCGGTGCGAAATTTTAGAAAGCAGGGTAAGAAATAACCAACCAGTTTGGCAAGACTTTGTTTATATCCCAAGAGTTATTTGATGTGCAGCCAATTAATGAATAGGCATATGTGTCTTGAAATTGACAAAGTTGCTCATTTTCTTAACTTTCCTTCATTCTTTATCTTTCTACTCCTTTTCTCCCAGCTGTTTCTCATTCCTCCTCTTAATTTCTCATTTTCCTTTGATGTGCCTCCAGCCTTATCCCCATTGTTGTATCTACAAAAATACTAACATTATTAGGATGTTTAGAAAATATAAATGTCAAATTGCTTACAGAAAACGCAGTGTTTCTAAGTTTCTAAGCTTTATTCATGAAAACCGTGAATAGGATAGCAGAGTTTATATCCACGAAGGCCAAGACATTAAAACGTCGATTTTTATTATTCGTAATTAATATAGTTTATTAGATTTCACATATTGTATGGTGATTTCATATTATGCATTTGACAATCTGATCTTTTCAAATAATTTACCGTGTTCACAGGGCGAAGTGGATGTTGTAATGACAGTAATAGGAAGACTGAGAGAAATTTGGTAAGAAAAAAAATATCATAGGTTGATCATACGAAAGGCCGACATCATATTTGCGATGAAAATGTGGCTTGTCAATATAGTGGTCAAATTCAGAACGATTATTTTTAACAGAGTGTCATGATTGATAAGCTCTTGATGTGCTCTAATCAGAAAGTATCAGATCGTTTCATCATTGTGATAGTAAGATAAAAAAAAGATATAAAAAAATCAGTTAGTAAGAAACATCATCGTATTGTGAAAAATTATATATATGTCGTGAAACGAATGATCAAACCTCCACTACATGGCTGATCCTTTGTAAATTGTGCGCGGGAATTTTCACACAGTCGACAGTTGAACGGGTAGAATCTTTTTACACGTACGGTCAGGCGCGCCGGAACACTTTTAGTTTTGAGGGGGCAAAATCTCGACGGGGGCACATTAATGTGACAGCGTGAGATCCTCGGCGAGGGAGTTAAGCGACCGAGCGGGGGAGGGTGATACCCCTCTTTCACGGTAGGGACATTTTGTAAAAATAGAGCATTACATTCGCGTTTATAAGGCATTTAAAATCAAATTTCAAGTGAACTTTTACTATGTTTAAACACAAAGTTAAAATTCACTGGGAAGGAAAATTATTAATTTCACTAAGTACGAGCACAGCGAGTGAGCGCTTCAGAATTTATACAGATTTCACGTCTGATCAATTAAATTTTGTATTACACTATTAATGACTCTAAATAACAAAGTCACATTGTCGTGCAATATCCTTTCAAAAACATTTATTTATACACATAGGCATATGGGACGTCTTCATTTTTTTTTTTTTTTGGGGGGGGGCAATGTTTTTGCCCGAATATCTGATTAATGCCCGAATATTCATTTTTAGTTTTGTGCTGCAAGGGGGGGGGGGGGTTGAAAGAGCATTCCCTGCAAACTGTATGCAGAATGTGTTGATAAAGTGACTGCGAGTGCACCCCTGTTTTGCCTTTAAAATATGCATGAAAAGGTCATTCATACTGCAGGAAAATAAGAAGTAACATTAATATTGAATAGCCACATAAAAACGTAATTGGGGGAGGGTCTGAGAGGGGGTTTCCCCCTCGCAGGGTGAGAAAATTTTGCATTTTCACTTTCAAACAAATACAGTTTTTCACCTTTTAGTGACAAATAAATATGTATTTCATTGATTTGCATTTTTTTCGCTAATAAGAAGAATTAGAAATAATGGTTAGGTCGCCTTGGACCCCCCCTCATGATTTTGATAACACGAAAAAATTATAAAAAATAATGCCCAATTATATGTTTTAAAAATATCAAAGGCACTACATTACATACCTGTTAAATTTTACATAAAAGTACCACTAAACATACATATAATTATTGTTGAATTTTCCAAACCTTTTGGAATGCAATTATTGCGCGCCGTAAATTTGACATTTTTGGAAATTTTGGAAGCTTCTTCCAAACAACAATTAAAAAAAAATAGAAGTTAGCCATTTAATAAAAAAAATAATTTGAATATCAAAATTTAGTTTTTTCACAAGCTTGCACTTTTGTTTTACTGATTTTAGGCCGTTTTTGCCCGAATTTTCATTTTTTTTTGGGGGGGGGGGAGGGGAGGGCACAACGCCCCCTCCCCTGCCCCAGTGTCATAAGCCTATGTTTATACACATTTATATGCGAAAATTTCGCATTTCTCCGTTATGAAATTTACAATTTTTCAGACAAGAAAATTGTCTTTATTGTTTTTATTTTAGTCTTTAAAAAATTAATTAATTTTTACCTTTCAAGGGGGCACATTGGGAGGGGGGGGGGCAAAAACTCCTTTTGCCCCCCAAAATTTTGTTGGGGGGGGGGCTAGTGCCCCCTCTGCCCCACCCCTAGTTCAGATTCTGACTGTTTGTTATTGGTTTTATCCTCCCCGTATAGCGCACACAAGACCTGTGCATTCTTTGCCGCTTGGTGGCGATACCCTCGAGAATTTGCACGCCCGAAAAAAAATCGTTCAGACAAATCGTACGAACTGATCTTCCTTGATTTTTTTTCGGGCGTGCAAATTCTCGGGGTATCGCCACCAAGCGGCAAAGGATGCACAGCCCTTGTGTGCGGTTATACGGGGGAGGATAAAACCAATAAAAATCCGTCAGAATCTGAACTACCCCACCCCCGCTTCCGGCGCCCTTGCCTACGGTTGTTATTGTTTTTTGTGGTGGGTAGGATTGGGGGGGGGGTATAACTAATTTTGGTGTTATCCATCGAATACCATTATACATAAACGAACTAAAAGATTTGTTTTCATTATGAGCGTGGTTTTTTTTTCCAAAGGAAACGTTATATATAAAGAGGTATGTAATTGATCTATTCTGATCGATGAATTTGAAAAGATAACCCCCATTGAAGAATAGTTTGGCTCCATTTTTATGGAGTCTACACTTTTCGGTAACTGGCTAACCGCAATATTATCTCCAAAGTAGGAATATCAACTTTGCTTAATGCATTTAAAACGCTGTCCGCGGGATCATGAAACCATTATAAAACAATGACTGACATTTTTGAATCTCTTTCTCTCTAGCCTTCATCTTCAACTAAACCACCAAAAACAGCCGACAATTTCGACGGACAAGCCTATGCTGAAATTGATGATCTAGCGCACGTGAGGGCTCGCTCGCCATCGACTTCAGCACAAGGTGGTCCACGGGATTATAGCACTAACATCTTCAAGGTCAAAGGGGCTGTGAGAGACAACGAAGCAAATGGATACGAAGTGCCTCATGTAAGAACTCGTTTCACTATTATTATGACGTGGTGATGTGCCCCCCCCCCAAAAAAAAAAACCAAAACAAAACAAAAAAAACAAAAAAAAACAAAAAAAACAAAAAAAAACAAACAAAAACAAAAACAAAAAACAAAACAAAACAAAAATAACAACAACAACAACAACAACAACAACCCCCCCCCCCCAGAAAAAACAGAAATGAGATTGTGACAGTCACGCCTATCGAGCAATGTTAATCGACCGACCGTCTATGTAACTATGTTGGGCAACATCCCATTAACATTCTTGCTATCACACTTCTCACCTCTCACTCAGTCTTGTGTCCCTTCCCCAGCTGCAGCTGCTGTGTGGCACATCCCTGCTTTACCCCGTCACGAAACTAGAGGTGTCACAAACGTCGTGGAGCAGGCAATTGAAATGAAGTTCTTACTTTCATTTTTCTTATTTGCGTTTCCTCCATGAGCTTCGTGGAGAAGGTCGAGACAATCGGTTGTGCTCCCCACCAAGAAGGTCAGATTGATTTCCTGCTCTATGTTTGCGGCATGGGATGTTGCACGGTCAGCCGATTAATATTGCGTCACAGGTGTTTCTGTCATACCTCGTAAATGTTGAGTTTCAGCAAAGTATTTAGGCGGATGTTTGTAAAATATAGCTTTCAATAAGTAAACATTTAATTATGCACAGAGGCGTCGATCCTTGGGGGCGGAGGGGGCGGGGCAGGGGGCGATCGCCCCACCAATGAAAATATTGGGGGCAAATATCGATCCTATAAATAATGTTGACAACTTTAAAACTTCATAATATGCGAGCAAATATATGTTTTAAAAATCTTTGGAAAGCACTATAAAACCATTAAACATGGCATAAAAATACAATTAAACAAGCAAAATTGTCAATTTTTCGGTGCGCCTTGCGCGCAAAATTCGGTATCATAATTTAGAGCGCGGAGCGCGCCGAAAATTTGGGACATTTTTTTCACTTTTGCCCCCTTCCCAATCCGAAACATGGATCGACGCCCCTGATTATACATCATATAATTTGGCTTGATTTTATAGAACGGTGCGAATATTGAGTTATCACAAATGAATGGAGCATCAGTCAACACCAGCGACGCCACCAAGGGAAACGAAACAGAATATGAAGTCGTGGGTGAAATGCCCAAGGTAGAGAATATTATTTATTATATACCTCATATATAGATTCCTCTCATCTGATTGGTTAAAAGAAGAGTCATTGAAATAGCTGTGCCCTGTTTTCTAACAAGATAGAGAGATAATTCCTACACGATATTGCTATGGCTAGCACATAAACACGGGCGAGAAATGCTGAATCGGTATTTTTGGTCGGTACCTACGCCAAAACTCGCAAATCCTGTGAATTGGCGAAACTGTGAGAGTACGTCACTGCTACACTGGCATTTCTCACTCGCTACGCCGGTGATTGTACGCGGCAGGTTCGTAACGATTGTACGGCAAAAAGACTCGAGAAATGCTCAAAAATCGGCTTTGGAACATTTTCGCTAAACAATGGGCCCGCCTGACTGAGACAATAAACACTATCGCCGCATATTTCGCCAGTAACGGAGGCAGAGAATAAAACGATGTTTTGGAAATATTTTCGACTTCCAGGAGATATAAATTAAGTGGATTTGGAAGAAAAAAATATCAGGATTACAACTAGGGTTCGTAATTTCCAGCTGAAGTCATTATAACAGAAGGTAATTGTAAAACATTCACGTCAAAGTGGCGATTAACAGTAACGGACGTAGATCTAGATCTAGATCTGTTAGTAATAGATCTAGACATAAGTCAACTTTTTTTTAGCTCACCTCAAGATTAGCTTGAGCAATTTCCATTTCTTCTCCTTCCAGTTCCATGATATCCTCACCACTGCAACAAATGTGACACGTCAACAACGGCATGTTCGACACGTACAGCAAATTCTGATTGACTAAAATTTAATATTCTGTAGACTCTAAGTTAGATCTAACTTGGACCGTTTTACAGTGGGGGCCGAGCCGTGGCCGAGCCGCGGCCGAGCCCGGGCGAGCGCTCACTGTAAACGCTCAAAGGCCAAATGCGCGGCCAAAAACGGCCGCGCATTTTGGCCAACCTCAGGAGTAGTCTCGGCCGGGCTCGGCGCGCTCGCCCCGGCCTTTCTCACTGTAAACGCATCTCGGCCAAAATGCGGGGCCCAAATGCCGACCCGGAAGTGCATGACTGTGACGTCACCATTCACAGGACATGACGTAAGTTCTCCCGCGTTTTTACAATGTGTTTTATACTTCACTCTTCGTCTTCTGCCCGTCATTAATTTGATGTAGCGTTTACGCTTTATTCATCGTGTTTTTCTTTTCGCGCGTACGTGTAAACGTAAACAACTGGCAAATAGCCCGCGCTATGCACCTTCGGCTTCTGTGACCCCGGCGCGCTACCTAAATATCGTTTGTTTACATGCATAGCGCCACACTACGAGCAAAATTGAAAGGTTGAAGTTATATACCGGCCGAGCCCAGCACTGTAAACGCACATAATTCGAGGCCGAGTACCGCATTAAAGCCGGGCTCGGCGCGCTCGGCCGCCCTGCAGCTGTAAACGGGGTCTTAGACTAGAGCGATCTACTGTACACGTGCCACCTCCTGTAGCGCTATGAACTACTTCACGCCAGCCCTCAATTCTTAAGCTTCCAACATTAACACATTGCACGCATGCAGGCATGTGGGGTTCGATTGAATATTACCCATCCCCTTGTAAAACGTTATGATATCATTTAAGTTAGTATCACTGGTTTAAACCTGTAACGATAAAAACTTCAATGGCATCAAAACTTTCCACAAATCAGGACGAGTTCAGCTGTCTAACCTCGATTATCCATGTAGTCTTTGCTTTCTAGCCCTTAAAATTTCATTCATATTTTGTGTGATGTGATATTCGTAGTAGATGTAAATTATATCTTGGATAATAATACCATTATTTATTTGATAAAAGATGGGGAAAGAATATAAGTAAAGACGAAAATACTGCCATAACAGAAGCAACATTTATTTCCTAAATAAAACATGGCTCTATTACAGACTAGTGTATTGAGCGAGGCGGATTGCGAAGCGAATCGCTCATGAATAATTCATGAATCTTCAGTTGCCATCCTACGTTTTAAAAATTCGCGCCCGCGGGCACAGTTACTTATTGACGTCATCG
>JZLH01S0544782.1:32621-45003 GCA_001188425.1 Eucidaris tribuloides
TGTGAATACATTAATTTTATACACCAACTTATTAGTGAAGAGATGGAGGAAATTCATTGTGACGTCTTTTTATTTTCTTTATCTTATTGTCTTTTAATCTATTGCATTCAGTTTTTCTCTTTCTCCTCATTTCCATGGGGTGGCAGTAGGAGAAGAATACCCATTAGCCCTGAAACCTATGAAAAAGGAACAAAACTGCGGTGAAAATTAAAAGATATAGATACTCCATAATATCCTATGTATTATTATACAGATATATATTTGCCAAATAAGGAACAAAATCCAAAAACACAGGTAAAAGGTGTTGTTGTGTTTTTACCCCCAATTGTGACTATCCCTGAATAATACGTACGGTGGAGAAGTCTTGGGTAGGTCTAACACAAATCCCCCTCTCATGACATCAAATTGAGGAAATACAGTTAAACTATATAAGACTGTGAACACTAGACAAATGGTTTTTATGAACAGGTGATCTAAAAGTACAGGTTACTGTAACACCCATTCAATTTGAAGTATGTTCGTAGAGAAAAACACAATTTCTGGTCTTTAGAGAAAGGTGGTCTTTGCATACAGGTGGTCGCTAGAGCAGGTTCTACTGCACTCACATTGAGAGTGTCATTATTTCTTCCGCTGCACGTCAAATGATACCAAAGACTAAAACAGGCCGCACCATTGGTGACGTCTATAGTCGATGACTCCAGCCTGGCCCGACTCCCCTGGGCTCCAAGGGCGGAGTCTATATACATATACCACCCCGAGGGCGTACCCGTCGTGTGGTCAAAGGTCGGCCCCGTGCCCTGGTTCCCTGTGGACCCGCTGTGACGCAACCAATCTATTTCATCTCCGTTTTGCGTGTTTGCCCAGTCGCAGGTGTCAACCTCAAAGTCGCAGGAGCCTGATGACAGAATGAGTGACATTTGCACAATGTGGTTTTTACTCCCTATCTACT
Organism: Eucidaris tribuloides; assembly: GCA_001188425.1. Taxonomy (NCBI): domain Eukaryota; kingdom Metazoa; phylum Echinodermata; class Echinoidea; order Cidaroida; family Cidaridae; genus Eucidaris; species Eucidaris tribuloides. The sequence continues at coordinate 33,571 of JZLH01S0544782.1, forward strand.
CTATATAGTTATATTTCTTGTACTCCTGTCCTCTTACTTTAAGTAATACTGTTATCATATTTGTTTACTATTACTATTAGGCCTACTACTATTTCATGTTATTTTCATTGCCATGTTCTATATTTTTCTGCTGGAGATCTGCTAAGATTTTAATCATTCATATATCGCATATAGTTGTCAACAAAAGAATCTTGGGGACGTACTCCGATAATTGAGATTCTCTGGCAAGATTTGCCAACTTATTCAAATATCCGATATCTTATCTGTGCACGTTGGAATGTGCAGTATTCAAAAACCTCTTATGTTTTTTTTGTTTTTGTTTTTTTGGATTTTGCATTCTCACTGTTTCACCTATATTTCATAATTGTCTATATGCTAAAGTCAGAATATCATTCTTGTATGCAGTAATGGACGCTTCTCGTAAATGGGACAGAGCTACTTCAATCACACCACAAAAAAGAGGCAAACGGCAATAATACTAGAAACAGTTTGACTGTATCAAATTAATGCAGCCTCATTTATTCTGTGTCAGCCGGGAAGGTAGTAATTCAGCAAAAAGTCCAGGATGTTGAAATATAGTATCTGCTATCAGAAAATTTTGGGTATATTTGACATGGAGAATTGTTTCAATAAGTCAATAGCAGACTTATATGCACGATACTCTGTCAAGAAAAGGTGCATTGATTGTGCATGCCATGCTCAAGACACCTTTCACAGTTTACTGGTAGTGCTTTTTTTGAATGGCTGTGGGAATACTAGCCCTCCCTAACACTCCCTTCCACACCCATTTCACAAAAACATTATGGCCCGGTCTTCTTTGTACAGAACATATCAGGACCACTCCCTCTGGAGGACCACTCCCCCTGGAGGACCACTCTCCCTGGATGACAACTCCCCATGGGGAACCACTCCCCCTGGAAGACCACTCCCCTTGGATGACATCTCCCCCTGGGGACCACTCCCCCTGGAGGACAACACACCCTGGACGACTACTCCCTCTCAAGGACCACTCCCCCTGGAGGACAACTCCCCCTGGAGGACCACTCTCCCTGAAGGATAACACCCGCTGGACGACTACACCCCTTCAAGGACCACTCCCCCTGGAGAAAAACTCCCCGTGGAGGACCACTCCCTGGAGGACCACTCCCCCTGGAGGACCACTCCCTGGAGGACCACTCCCTGGAGGACCACTCCCTGGAGGACCACTCCCTGGAGGACCACTCCCTGGAGGACCACTCCCTGGAGGACCACTCCCTGGAGGACCACTCCCCTGGAGGACCACTCTCTGGAGGACCACTCCCCTGGAGGACGTCTCTGCTGGAGGAACACTCCTCCTGGACGACCACACCCTGGAGGACCACTCCCCCTAAAGGACCTATCCGCTGCAGGACGACTTGCCCTAGAGGACCACTCCTCCTGGAGGACCACTCCTGCTGATCAAAACAGTGGACTGAATCCAGTCTGTAATTGTTTCTTCAAACCACCCCAAACTAGCTGGCTGGATGGATGACGGAGATAGATCAAGGCTAGAGTCGAGTCCACCATTGCGATTTGCAAATTTCAAATCCTTGGATTGAATCTGAGATTTAATTGTCGGATTGAGGAAAAACCTTGTTGGAGAATTCAGGCCCCCTGATGTTATTTATATTTATTTATATCAATATTGGCAGGGAGCCGCATCACAATAAGTTTGGTGCTCCGCATTGGGGCCCTGGATATAAACCAAACAGTTAGCAAAAGTACAGAATACTAAACAAAGTAATATAACACAAAGCAGTTTGAAGCGGCAAAATAATTACTATAAGAGAGTAGATATAACAGAATAAAATAACAATAGTAACAGCTGAATGAATATCGTTCGAATGTATAGAAATCATGGGGTATTTAAAAATATAAATTCTATTCGTAGGTGTCAGAACTAAGTCTTACTTTCAAAAAATATTAACAGACTAATATTTAACACAAAATAATTGAACATACCATATGTTACTAATGATTAACACAAAAAATATAAACGCATAATACACTTATTTCAGGAATAATAAATTCAGCAAACAGAATTTGGTTAAAAAAATACAGATTGATAGATATTGTTTGGTTCATAAATACAAATTTATTTGAAAAGTGTCTATAAAAACATATTCTTAAGTTAAAAAAAAAAATTATAACATAACAATGAAAATGCAATTATATGATAAAAAAATATTGCTTCATCATATGTTTAAAACTGTAAATACACATTCATTTCAAGAGCGTCTATAAAAACACATTCTTAGTTTAAAAAGGAGCCAGCCCTTACCTGGCTGGCCGGTGCATTGGCCCTCCTTGGCAAACACGTCATCAATAGCCACGTATTTCCCATCCAGGGCGTTAGTGATTTTGAGTGTGAAGGTGAAGGAATTGCGATAGTTAGAGGCTACCTCCATGGAACCCTTCTGCCAGAAGCCTTCAGTGGGATCCTGCAGGAGAGTAGATTTAAAACTTTACAAGATCCTGAATAAAATTATGCAAAAGGAGCAGAGCGACTGATCTTTAGACAATTTTCGCACTTTCAACCTTTTAAAACCCTGTGAACAGGGAGGGAGGGGGTGCACAACACTGAAGGTTCATGTTTTTTCCTCCCTTTCCTTTTTTCATCGTTTGCGTTTTTTGCACCTTCTTTGAGGTGGCCTGCCAGGGAATAAGCCCCCTTTACTTTTCGTAGAAAATAAATAAATACTGGAAAGTCCTTTCACAAATCTTCAAAATTAACAACATCGTTAACTCTTGGAGTGCAAAAAGTGTTAATATGCACCAAATAATACACACAAAGTCAATAAAGCTGTAATTTCTCTTGCAAGTCACGAGTTAATATTATAATCAGGAACCCTCAATTTTTTGTTTCTCCAGAGGCCGTGCACATCGCGATATTTGATTCCTGATTAGAAAAAAGCCACAATAAACATCACAAGCAATTTCAGTAGAACTGATTTAAACTTGAGTTCTGATGTCCAATGTAACAATTCCATATTTTGTGAAAGATTGATGAAAAAATACAGGATGGATGATACATCAAAACTATACTTTGGCTTTATGACTACCAACATGACACAGGAATAGGGGTCCACACCTATCCTCACCTCTATCAAAAAACTGTATGATGATATATCTTACCGTAAACGTAGCTGAAACTGACGTAGGCAAAATTTGGTCATTGTCATCATAGTAATAGCCTTCCACGATGAACTCGCCAATGTTATCTATGTAACAGATAAGGGAAAAAAATAATCAAACCTCGCACCGGATTAGAAGCAAACATAGGGAAAGCTGGGCCGGTGCCAAATGGCCTTGGTTATGTAGAAACAGGTTAATACTTCACAATAACAATTAGCAGGTGAAAGCTACAGCCAGTATCTAAAAAAACGAATAAGCTTCACATACAACTTGAGCAAATTGCCTCAGCCTATCGTTTATATTTTGAAAACATGATTATGACCCCCAAATTTATTCACCTATTTTTCTTTCGCTAGATCAAAGATTGGGTCATGATTTGCATGCCAAAATATGGCAAAGTGAATGATACCAGCTATAATCATTCACAATGTGAACTTTAATATTAAAAAAAAATCTCATGGAACCTTTGGATATACTATGTAGGTTTTTTTTAGTGAAAATCTGGACAGTTAAATTTCAACATTTGCAGAGCGACGGCCCATGCATGCTTTTACGACAGTTCTGTTAGTGGTGTCTGGTGTGGCCGGTCACAGCCAGCTAGCCAAAGGTCATGTAGATTTCAACTGTTGACCATACACTCAGCCACTGACCACCACTCAGCTGGTGATGCGAACGCCTATCTAAGCAAAATTTGAACTCACGCAAACAATATTTTGGTAGCATGTCGTTTTTACTTTTTCTCACAAAACAATAATTTTATGACATATGGATCTTAAACTTTCAACACACCATTTGTAAGTACCTAACTACCATTTGGTAATTATATGAAGGGAAATGGTGGCCTTGCAATCCTGAAGCCAATTTTTAAATCTGAACAAAAACCGTAACCTAGCTCTGTTTTTAACTGCCTAACAAGATACTCACCACTTATGACATACCACCACTCCAAACACCTGTAGCCTGTTAGTGGCCTGGGGTACAGGCTGGATATCAGGCGGCCTGTATCCCCTACTTGAACCAATGGCCCTGTCCTAACACGCATGTAATAACCTAGGAAAAGAATGAAATGGATCTAGATTATTATTGCAAGAGGAGAAGGGAATAGGGGTGTGGTGGGAGGGGAGGGGGAGGGAAGGGGGAGGGAGAGGGGTATAGGCTCGATAGCAGGCGCCCTGTGCCACCCACTGTCCCTGTCCTAACATGCATGTAATAACCTGAACAACAAATAAGATACATCATTATTGCAGGGGGGGGGGGACAAATGACAAATTCAGTAGAGGACTCTCCCTTTATAGCAAAGTCCTCAGGCAAGGAAGTGTCTATTCTCTTGGTTTCAAACAAGACACCGTGACACACATGTAGTCTGCACTGCACATCCATACACAGTCAAATAGGCCTGCATAGTGACAATCCGCTCAGGAACCCGCTGCGATAAAAGCTGTCTTTCATGAAAGTGATCTAGACCTTTTTACAACAAAACACTTTTTTTTTCTTTAATCATTGGGTTCGGGAAATGGAATAGGAATTTCCCCATGAATTGTTTTTGCTGTAACCAAATTTTCCATCATAGACTTTAATAATAATGATTTACTTTGCATGAATTTCTTGTAACCGTGTTTCTTACAACAGGAATGCCACATATTTAATCACCTATTTTTCTAGAATGTTACTGTTATTTTCCTCAACTCATTGCCAAATATATCTCTTATCATCACCCACTGATCTCTTGATTTCCTTGATTCTCAATTAGCCTTTTACCACCACCCAATCTTCATAGCATGTGGGTATCATTTCCACTTCATCTGTTTACCATCTCCAACTTCTTCTAGAATTCTAGTTTTCTTCCATAGTTCCCTAGCTCATCTCTCGCTATCATCCACTTTTCTTTATAGAATGTAATTTTTTTTCTTTGCACTCTTCCAAAATAAGTCTCTTACGATCACACAGACTTTACAGGATGCATTTTCTTTTCTCCAATAATCCTCTTACCTTCACCTAGTTTTCATCAATTATTTTCATAGTGCATATTCAATTTTTTCCCTTCTTCCCAAATTAGTCTTTAACCACCACACATTTTTTTCGGCAATGTCTACTCCTCGTAAGATAATTTCCTTCTTAGAATGTTGATGTGTCCTTAGGCTTACCATCCGCTGTGCCTGTGGAATGGTCTATTGGTGGCCCGTCTGTCGAGGACAACTGCCCTCTTACCCTGGACCAGTTCATGTCGTCCGTATCGTCATTCTGGTAGCCGCACACACCACTGTCTTGGAAATCACAGAATACTGAAAGAGAAATATCATGACATCACAAATCACCTTCCGAGTGTGCAATTTACTAAGTGTCCTTTTGGCATTGCTTTGATGAGGTAATCCCATCATGTTGATCACTTTCAGTGGCATAGCAGCCGGCGGAGGGGGCAGGAAAGACTGATTTCTGAAGGATTTCAGCGGGAAAATCCATCAAAGCACCGGGAAAATAAAAGTAAAAAGTGGGCTTACGCCCGAACATTGGTTTAGGTGTATGGATTTTTTTGATGACATTTTTGGGCTCATCCCCCCCCCCCCCCAAGCTGCTATACTCGCAGCTGAACTGGCTGGAAAAAATTGTGAACCTCGTATTTGGAATGACAAAAGAAACTGTCACAACCCCATCCCCCTCCTCTCACCCCCCCCCCTCCCCCGCCTACCACTAAGCGGGTTTTCTGCCGCTGGGCTGACCGGCAAAAATTTGGACCTAGGATTGGGCTGCAGATGAACACCCGCATAGGACTCTTAGGTTACCAGGAAATTTTTGGCTATAGCCACCTCTGATGACAGGCACCTTTTACGCCCCTAATTATTTTTACTACTTTCCAGAATGAGATAACTAGGTAAAACATAACATTCTGTCACAGAAGCAGAGAAGTCCCCCTGTCAATGCCCGAGAATAATTTCTGGGGATAATGTTTACACACCACCACCAAGGTTGGAGATGGCATAGCACCAGAGAGGATATTCTCTACATCTAGTGATAACTCAGCTGATTAATAGATGCGGGTTGAATTTGAGATGTGGAAATTTAAACGTAGGGAATCTCATTTGCACACATCCCCACAAACCAGGATACGATAAATCATGTTCTTTAAGCTATTGATAAAGGACATGTCTGTGAAATCGTGGGGTCAGTAATAACCTAGAATTTGAAAAATGCGAAAGAAAAACAGTGACAGCGTTTAGTGTACGTTGTATGGTAGGAGTTTTTGTCTCGCGAGACAAAAATTCAAATCAGAGTCCAACGGTCACTATAATTCCAGTAAAAGTCGGTTTCTAACTCTTATACTTTGCTAAAACTTCTCAGATGGTAGTTTTTCTACATGCCAGTGTATTTACACAATGTCAATTTTTAGGCATGCAAAAGAGACGCTTGGCCTTTAAGCAAAACATTTTCTGATCACAACTTCTTCAATATTGCAGGTAAATCCTAACACTGGACCTCATTTGACCTTTGACCTCTCAATGCGAACTGTCCCACGATCATACAATGTAGAATTTTTGAATAACGTATCTGACCCAAGTTTCATGGAAACCAATTAAATAGCATATTGGGCAGTTAATGAGCTGTGGCATTTGACCTTTGAGCTCTACACTCCGAATCGAACGTGGGCTGTATTTTGATATCACGTCACGCCTTCATATCAAATCTCATGAAAATCCGTAAAACATTACTACAGTTATTAAACGGAAACCAGTTATATAGGTTTTTGGACTACATGTACAGCTTTTGACCTGTAAGCTGCACACTCCACAATAGAACTTGGGCGGTATTGTGATATCATGTGCCTTCATACCATATCTCATGAAAATTCATCAAACATTACTAAAGCAATCAAAACCAGTGTAATGGAATGATAGATGGACGGACCGTGGCATTACTATATCGTCGGTATAGAACCAGAAGGGCGTTAACACAAAATGCATTGTCAACCAGAAAGGCGTTAATGCCATTGACCTTGTACAGTGATATTAACGTAATCGTGATTTCATACGTCTTGTATTTTATAAAATGATATTGAATAATTGTTTAATGTGATTATTTACAATTTATGGGTTGGAAATTGGATTTGTTCTGTCAGTGGAGTAACTAACGTAATACATACATACATTTTGTATTACAAAGTATTTATAATGAGTGTGATTAGTTATGCACTTATAACTTATGGATGGGAATTTGGTATTTTTCACACTTTTCTCAATTTACAAATCCACTAAATTGTCGGTTCTGGGCCGGAGGGTGCAATCACTGCACAATGGTGATTGCTTTTTTTTTTTTCGTTAACCCACTCCATAACTTAAGTATTGCGTTGTTATTATTATTATCATTGTTTAAATTTAATTCAATAAGCGTATTTAGTATGTATACTTTATCTCTTACTGCTTCTGCTCGTATGTTTTCTTCTTCTCGTATTTTTGTGAGCATCCACTGGATTGGGTCAAATAGTCTCATTGACTACAGTTATTTAATTAACTTTTTTTGACCCCGGCAGTCCAGTGGATGCACGTTTCTGAATTGCGTTATGTACATTTTTATGTGTCATATGATTGTATTTTGTACTTTTTGATTTGCCGAAATAAATAATAATAATAATAACACCCTTCTGATTCTCAACGGATTCTGCGTTAACGCCCTTCTGGCTCTATATCGATATTATCCCTCTTTGATTTGTCAGGCAATGGGATAACAAGTTCAAAGGGTCAAACTGTAAGTTTACAACTTTACTTCTTCTGACACTGATGTTAACCTGTTGGCTTTAATAACCAGGTTTGTCCTGTATCAACTCTATGCTATTTACAGAATCTTAGAGGCAACTTATAAAACATGCATGTAGTAAATTATAGAAGACAACTGAGAAAGAAACAGGAGAAAAGTAGAAGATGAGAAACAATGAGAGTTTGTCTTAAAGGCAATGTATAACAATGTTTCCAGTTTAAAAAAAAATCTGAGCTACACAATTCCCCATGCTACCAGTGTCTTTGATATGGTCTAAAAATTAAGCCCTGAAAAAAATTGCAGTTTAAAACTATCATTAAATGCTTTAACAAGTGAAAATCATTGAGAGACCATTTCAGCTTTTCCCCATAGACTGTTGTGTTGTAGAATTTCCTATCGGCTGAAATAAAATTAATGTGCCAGTTGGTATATGCACATATTGTACTATAAGTGACAGCATAACTGTCCGAACTTTTGTGTTCTAGGGTGTTTATTTGTCTATTCAAACACTGCCAGATATGTCAGATAGCAAAGTTCGACAATTTCTAAACCGGTCTTCCACAGTGTTATGTAGTGTCTTTGAAAAGGGAGATTAGAAAAGAGATAATGGAAGAAAAAGGAAAAGGGGAAAGAAAGAGGAGAAGAAAAAACTCACATAGTGCTGGACAACCTCCTGAATCAATCATTATGTCGTCAAGGGCGATATCACCTTGGTAACCATCGCCAGCTACAGCCTCAAAGAAGAGTTTGGAGTTGTCGAGGGCAACGGAAAACGCGACTTGTCCGTATCTCCAATTGTAGCTTTGTGTTCCACTTCGAGACCAAAACGGATTCCCATCTGAAGGATGAACAAGAAAATCAAAATTAGTCAACAAAATTCCAGCAGGCATTTCTTTTGTGAATTTTCAATAAATTTGCATGAATTCGTATAAATAATTTTAAGACAAAATATTAGAGTTTGGCGTAAAATTTTAGTGGACATCATGTAGCTCTACCAGATGAAACCAAATATCAAAATCAAACAAATCAGAATCACTTTTTTCTGTGATTTTCCAACAATTTTGCTTAAATTAGCATTAATTATTGAGACAAATTTCAGAATTCTGTGCAGAAATCGAGTCTACCTCATGAACCCATACCAAATGGAACCCCTCAAAATCAAAATTGGTTGACAAATGAAGATGATTTTTTTGTTTAATGTGCAGAAATTAGCACAGTTAATGAGTTTAAAAAAATCCGTGTTGAAGTTTTGAATTCCCTACCTAGTGTTATTCATAAATAGCAAATAGAATGGAAATCGGACTATAAATGATGAAGGATTTTGAATTTGTGGATGAATAACGGACACCTGACCCCAGACGACATGCATCGGCATAAATTTATCTGGCCTATTCTGACTGGCTGAGCTAAAATATGAAAAGGGAGTGAAACCTCTCTACATATGTATACAAACTCTTGAACCAGCAAATCAAACCAATGTAGTAAACAATGCTTACTTTTATCTTTATGAAATCTGCAAAATGTCTCATTGTGAAGGTAGAATACACCACATCATGACGAAAGGATCCCGCTTCTTCAACACAGGTATTGCAAAAGAGCTACCAGGCTTCATTAAAGCACAAATTTTAATACTTCCCGCCCCGGGGCTTCCCTTCTCGCTGTAACCTACGAAAGCTTTTCACGGTGAACCTAATCCTTGATCTTACGTAATAGGATTGTCAGTGTCAATAATTTGTCTGACTGAAGCAAATTTAATTTCTACTGATCTTGAGTCATTTTTTTTTACCAAAGAAACCTTTGTTTTGCCAACTGTACACGTAAATTATACTGCAAACTACATAAATTAACTCGGAAATAAAGGCTTTGTGAAATTTTAAAAGGTGCGGTGTGTGTATACTTGACTCTTCCTGTCCTACCTCAAAAAATGAAAAAAAAAACAGTAGCTGCAGTCTGTTAGCTTACTATAGATAAGGAGCTGACTTTGTTAACATTTCCAAGATAACAATATCCTGGTAGATAAGAAATATGGGGTACCCAGAAGAAGCCGAGAAATTCAGTCATGCTAGAACATTACGGAATTTCTTTTACTCACCTGGATTGCCATCGGTATTCCCGTATCCTACATTCAAACTGTTCACGTGGGCACCGTACATGTGATACCAAAACCGAAGACACATCAGGGTGTCCAGCGTGATGTCAGCACTGTACAAACGAGCTCTCTGATTGGCTGATGATGAACTGGCATTTATGACAACGTAGTAACCTGGAGGAAGTGGAAGAAAGGTCTAAAATGGATGAGAAAAATGGCGTAATGGCAAGGGTTTGGAAAAGGCTTTCTTGGGAGGCTTAACTCCAAACTCTTCATATGCCACATTTCTAAAGTGAACTTTAGGTTAAAGGCATGGCATCTCTTTTGCACGCCTAAAAATTAACATTTTGAAAATACAATGCCATTCACAAGAAAATGCCATCTGGGAACCTTCAGCAAAACTATAGGAGCTAAAAACTCAGTTTCAGTGGAATTGTAGTGACCGTTAACTCTGATTTGATTTTTTTTCCTCGCGAGGAAAAAAATCCTACTATAGAACGTACACTAAACGGATATTGTTTATCTTTCGCATTTTTCAAATTCTAGGTAATCACTGACCCCCAGATTTCACAGACATGCCCTTCATCAATAACCCAAGGGCATGGGATATCTTTTCCTGGTCTGCGGGGATGTTTGCAAATGAGATCCACTGCCTTTAATGTTAAGTTTCTTATTCAATTTCCCATTTCTGCACTATAGGTACACTTCTGCCATGCATAGAAGGTATGAAAGACTTGCTGGGCCTATCAGAAGGGTAATGTATGGAGTAAGAGGATGAAAAGGGATTAGTAAATCCCTACTTATTGTGTTCAGTGCACTCATTGATCTGTGCAAATGGGCGAATGAAGCACAATATAGCTGTTTACAGTTGACACTGCACTCCAAACGTTGTTCCATATGGCATTGTTACACAAAGCTGGACACATCCAGATTAAAAGACAGTGTCTCAGAGACGGGGTATGCAAAAGAGTCTAATTTCAGAAATGTTAACAAAATAATATTTAAATAAAATTTACATTGTTAGAATGTTAAATGGTATACATTCAACATGTTTGACTCCATCTTTTGTACACAACACTTTCCTCCAATATGCATCCAGCTGTTTAAAGTTTGACAATGCGCTCCAAAAGTTGCATTGAGTGTTCAAGACAGTGTCTCAGAGATACCCCTAAAAATAACACTGTGCAAAGATACATGTATATTGAAGAAAATACCATTCTCAGAAGCTTTTTTTAAGTAAAGAAGCTAGACTCCAGTTTTAGGTGAATTACAGTGACCGTTTTAATTTGATTTGATTTGATTTGATTAGACTTTGATTTGAATTACTGTCTCATAGGGACAAAAATTCCGCTAGTCTTCTTTCAGACCCCTATACAGCGTGTATCAAAAAAAGTAGACACTTAGAAAACAAATTATTAAAAATTGTTTTCGTGATTTTGAGATTA
>JZLH01S0545059.1:7165-34982 GCA_001188425.1 Eucidaris tribuloides
TTAATTACTTAAAATAGAAAAAATTAATGTTTTGAAAATTTTACTATTCAGTCGTGTAGTTTACATCCGGCTCTATGCGCACGCAAATTTTTGCGGCGATCGCGCGATCGGCGGCCGAGATCTGAAGTGGGGGTCAAATTGACCCCCCCCCCCCAGTAAAAACCTGGTCTGAAATAGCCCAGTTAAAATAGGGTTAAATGTCTAAGGAGGCCAACGCTTTAAAGAAAGATGTAGCAGGCAACTAACAGGATTAAGTTAAAGACACTATATAACACTGTGGAAGACCTGTTAAAAAAATTGTCGAACTTTGCTATCTGACATATCTGACTGTGTTTGAATGGACAAATAAACACCCTAGAACACAAAAGTTTAGACAGTTATGCTGTCACTAGTACAGTATGTGCAGATACAAATTGGCACACTAATTTTATATCGGCCGATAGGAAATTCTGCAACACAGCAGTCTATGGAGAAACACTTAATGATTGTTTTACACTGCAATTTTTTCAGGGCTTCATTTTTAGACCGTATCAAAGACACTAGTACATGTACCATGGGGAATCATGTAGCTCAGAGTTTTTAAACTGGAAACATTGTTATACAATGCCTTTAAGAAAAATTTTGGAGTAACTGTCAGTTCTTGCTAACCACTCAGATCTTACGTGCTATGGCCTTGAGCAGACCTGACTTTACCGATGCATGCTGCCCGACCTGCGCCCGACACGTGTTAATCACGCCACATTAATTTATGCACTTTTTAAATCAATAAGTTTTTCCCCCTGTAGCTGTTTCGGTGATCTTCTTCTAAAGAAAAAAATTTCACACAGACACAAAATTAACAGAAATTTACTAAAGGATAGGGCCTTGCTGAGGGTACATGTAAGTGTCATACATTACCCCTTATTCAGGCTTTCTTTATCATCTTGTACCATAATTCTCACAATACTCACAATATCATATTTTTTTCTTAACTTATTCCTGTTAGTTGCCGGCTACATCTTCCTTCAACTATCTCTTCCCACATCCCAGTCAGGCTTCCTTGATGTTCTTACAAAGAATGAGTTTTTATGTGTCTGATAAACATATAATCCTCATTCTGGGAGCGGGGTAAAGTTTGGGGCAATTGATGAAGACCCTTACCGGTGATCTGACATTTGCTCCGGCGACAGTTGCTCCAGTGACAATATCTCATACTGTGCGCGACTTTAGCCGCTTTTGAAGCGGGGTAACTTTAGCCCGGGGTAAGTCGTTTTATACTGCCTTGTGCTTCCCGCGAGCGCGAAAATTGTGCTTGCTTATCTACGTACATGTTCAGTTCCACGCGCGAATTTCAATATACCGTATGTACCGGTAGATCTACTTGTTTTGTCCCTTTTTGTCTTGCCACTTAAGTTCTCGTACTAAATAGTCGTCTTGATCTGCGTTTAATTGGACATCGTTTGATCATGGAGTCTGAGGAAATTATGTTGATATTTGGGGTGCTAACAGTAACTGCTCACATTGGACAATGTCTGCAATTGCTGTTATCTATATAAATAGATAATTAAATGCAGTCAGTGTCTCAGCGATAATGTTAATGTATACTGAGGACGTCACGAAATGCAACTCCTCCCTGGTACGGTATATATGGTCCATGGTATAACACACAAAGTGCCAGTATAGTGTGGCAGTGACAGCGAGAGTGTTTACAGGTGCCGTATACGCATGAGTAGACCGGAAGCGGTATTCACTATTTCCAGTCATGGGTCACTGATTTAGTCCGCACTAAAAGCAAGAAACGTTTTATACTGACTTTAGCTCGAGCCTGATGCGGACCTGACCCTCCTCCTAGCTAGCACTAACTTTAGCTCGGGCTAAATATTTTTTGACCTTTTATACTGGGAGTTACCCCGCTTCAGGGGTGGACCTGATGCGGGGTAACTCCCAGTATAAAAGGGGTATCAGAAGACAAAGAGTTAGGGTTAGGGTTCCCATTGGGTTTCCCGATCAGAATAGGGACAGGTCAAGGTTAAAGTCAGGGTTAGTGTAAGAAATAATCGTCGGAGCAATTGTCGCAGGAGCAAATGTCGGTCATTCCCCTTACCGCTTTCTGTCACCCTCAAACTCCAGCTTGGCGGCCAGCCCAAAGTCGCCGATCTTGACCCCCATGGTGTCGGTCAGGAACATGTTGCCCAGCTTGAGGTCGCGGTGGATGACGCAGTGACTGTGGAGGTAACGCACGCCCTCTATGATCTGAAGCATGAAGTAACGCACCTCGGGTTCCGTCAGCGTCTTCCTCAGTTTCAGCATGTGGAGGAGTGACTGAAGGAGGGGTGAGGGCGAATCAAGAACCACGCAAGGCATTATTTAAAGATAAGATTGAGTACTTGCAGACCTACAAAATTTTAACATCAACTATTTTCAAACCATCTATGAACAGATGGTATTCTAAAAGCGTCACTGTAGTAAAAAGTAGAGTAGTTGAAACGAACAGAACAGATTATTTTTTAACCAAAGCTATACACAAATAATCAGAAGTACTGACAAAGTACTAACACAATATACAGGACAATGTAAATAGCATGCTGGTGCTAGTGATGGAATATTCATCAGTTTAAACTGCCAATTCTACATTGCATTTGCAGTGAACTATTCTCATGTTAATTGCGTTTAATGCAATATGCTTTCACCTGAAAACCAACAAAATTGTGATTTCTGATGAAAGATTTTCCATAGTCCAGCTAGTTACTGCTTAACATGTGTCCAGTTTTTTTTTTTAATCCGAGATACATAATCCTTCATGCTACAAGAATAAGTGTCTCTGATAAGGTCTAAAAATGAAGCCCTAAAAAAAATTGTACTTTAAAATGATCAAGTAGTGCTGTAAAAAGTGAAAATTAATTAGTACCTGATTTTTGCCATGCCAATTCAACCCTTACCCCCCCCCCAAAAAAAAAAAAAACTTGCTGCGTTACAATCATAAGTAGGTCAGATGCATATGTCATGTGTGGTATTCATCCATACTTTTCTTGATGGTGGCAGTGCAGAACTTTCCAAACTTGTATTCTACAGTATTTGTGCATTCAAGCATACATGTAGGTCTATCATGTAGCTCAGATATCACAGTTTGACAAATTTTTCAAATCCACACTGTTAAACAATGACAACAAATTTTACTGATGAAAGTTCAAAAGAGGAAAATAGGGATTTTCCATTTTTTTTTTACTTCTGTTGGTGTCCTTCACCTATATGCCAGTCATTCCAGTCTTAAATGACTCCAACATAATACCAGTTTCCCTTTCCTGGAACTCTACACACTATATTTTGTGCACAGATTTACTTTTTTTTGTTGCAAATTCACATGTGTCAGACAATTTCACAGGTATTTGTTTTCACCACGTGTGTTATCACATTATATTCAACTCGACTGAGCAATTTGTTGTTTTCATGGACTAGGATGGGTTCACTGCATTCACAAAAATAAAAACACTATTAATGATCGCATAAAGCACAAGTTCAGTTTTGGTGATTTTTTTTTTTTTTCATTTGAAAGCTTTATGCCCAAAGGTCATATCACACCAATAACAGATTCTGAATGTCTTTGTTTTGTTTTTCAAAATTAATTAATTAAAAAAATTTTTTTTTTTTTGGGGGGGGGGGTACGTCTGATCTTTCTGCCGAGTTATAATACAGATAACCTTAAAGACGCTATATAACACTGTGGAAGACTCATTTAAAAAATTGTCAAACTTTGCAATCTGACATATCTGACAGTGTTTGAATAGACAAATAAACACCCTAGAACACATAAGTTTGGACAGTTATGCTGTCATTAGTAAAATATGTGCAGATACAAATGGCACATTAATTTATTATCGGCCGACAGGAAATTCTGCAACACAGCAGTCTATGGAGAAAAGCTGGAATGGTCTCTCAATGATTTTCACTTTTTTTAAAGCACTTAATGATTGTTTTACACTGCAATTTTTTCACGGCTTCATTTTTAGACTGTATCAAAGACACTAGTAGCATGGGGGATCATGTAGCTCAGATTTTTTAAACTTGGAAACATGGTTATACAGTGCCTTTAAAGCACAAGTTTATTAGTTTTTTTTTTTTTATTTTGAATTGCTGTATGCCCAAAGGTCATATCACATCAATAACAGATTCTGAATGCCTTTGTTTTGTTTTTTTAAAATTTAATTAATGAAAAAATCTTTGGGGGGGGGGGGGACTCTGATCTTTCTGCCAAGTTATAATTCAGATAACCTTAACACCTTATTAACACTTTTGAATCTATACTGTAAAATGTAGTAAAAAATCTCGGGGTTCCCCCCTCCCCCCCCCCCCCCGGGATTTTTCATTAATTAATTAAAAGAAAACAAAAGACATTCAAAATCTGTTATTGTATGACCTTTGGGCATAAAGCTTTCAAATAAAAAACAATCGCCAAAACTAAACTTGCACTTTACAGACATCATTGATATTTCCATTTCAAAACAAATGTGATTCCCCATGCTACTAGTGTCTTTGATAAGGTCTAAAAATGAAGCCCTGAAAAAAGTGCTCTAAAAGAGTAAAAATCATTGAGAGACCATTCCAGTTTTCCCCCATAGACTGCTGTGTTGCAGAATTTTCATCTGCCAAGAATAATTTGTGTGCCAATTTTTTATCTGTACATATTTTACAAGTGACAACAAAACTACCTGAACTTTTGTGTTCTAGTGTGTTTATTTGTCCATTTATACACTGTCAGATGTCAGATAGCAAAGTTTGACAATCTTTTAAAAAGGTCTTCCACAATATTATAGTGTCTTTAAGAATTTGAATTTTGAAAGCACTGAAATGGTTCAAACACAAGTCGAGCTGCTGAAAAAAAATGTGTAGTTCCTCACCTTGTGTCTGCATAGTTCCAAAATGATGTAGATATTCTCCGCATCTTCGAAGTGTTTATGGAAGCCTACGATATTTGGATGTCTGAGTTGGGAATGGACTGCTATCTCTCTCTCCATCTAATGATTCACATAAAACAAAATAATATACATGTATGATATTGAGAGTATAAATGAAATAAATTTCTGAACATAATAAATTATAATATATTATTATAAAGTACAAGCTACATGCACATGTAAGTAGCCTGTACTTTTCCAATTGGAGAAAATATGATTCAAACAATACATCCAATAAAAAATAGCATAAGGGCCTATACAGTACATGACTTGTGAACTTTTCCATTTGAATAAAACATTGTTCTTACTTATCAGGGCTAACTTGATGGCATGCAATATTCGTTGGCTCATTACCTGTCCTTCATATTTTATATTTTTTACACTTCTCAGTACTTAGAGAATAAATGTTCAATATTTTTACATTATTCAATGCTGTTTGCGTTAGCATGATTGTAACAAAGTTTACCTCCTGTAATGTATTTCAAAGTATCTTTGTTTACGGATAGATGTGATTCATATATCATAAAGTCTTTTGGTGACCATAAAACTCTCACCAACATGAACATGAAAACTTGTGTATTTGTGTGTATGGTAAATAATCAGCTTATGGTACCAGTCAAGTTGCCACGATGACATGCAACATATTGTACATGATATATGAAGGTGACTGTAAGTTAGAATTACATAAGCCTCATATATTACTAATATTATACAGCACCCTGATTAATAAGTAATTTACAAAATACACACAAAGTTTGAGCAAAATCTTGTCTTGTGTAAACTGTAGAGTTAGAAAGGGGACAGTATGTGCATGGATTTCATTACGGTTGTAATTTTACATTCTACACATGTACTGTCATTGTACAACATCTTTGTTTGGTCTTTGTGCAAACCAAAGAGAGCAGCAACTTCAGCTTTTCTCTACATCAGACACACTAACAACAATTTCCCTTTATTACTGATACATGTACATGTAGCTTGATAGACCACCGCTGTGAGACTGAACTAAATGCAGCATTTTAGATACATGTACATGGCGAGACACTTGCGTCAAACTGCATTTTGCAGGTTGCTGCATGATGCACATCGTCGGGGGATACGGAAGTAACAATAGGGGAAAGGATGACATCATATGCCGTGGGGGGGGGGGGGATTAGCAGATAACCCCGGCCTTGCTGATGTCATAACTAAGTGAGAGTGTGCCTGTGAATAAGTTCACTTTGGCCAAGAGAGAAGGGTCAACTGTAACATGCAATATAATGATGAAAAATACTTTGATTTCAACGATTTCAATTCTTAATTTCCAAGAATTAACATTAAATTCATTGAAAAAGATACATTTTAATTTTTATTTTAAAGACAATAAGAAATTTATAAATGCTGATAAAAACAAACAGAGAAATGACCACTATTGATGGTACAAATATACATAACATGCATGAACTATACAGAAGAAAATAATGGAAAAAATATTAGTAGGAAAGGAATTGAGATACCAATAATGTATTCAATAACACTACAGAATTCAACATGTATTTAGTATTTCAATTTCAGTGAAAAAAAATAAGTTCATGATTTGCACACAAGGGAGTTATTTATTTTTTTTCTTAAATTTCTTTTTTTGTAATTGTACATGTATCTCAAGAAAACGGTATAACAATCACTGACCTGTAAAATTTTAAAATGTTTTGTAACCAGATAACCAATGACACTTGATTCAAAACAGTCTGAAACTATTGCTTTTAAACCCTTCAAGTTTTCCACATCAAATTATAAAAAAAAAAAAATGCTTGCAGCCACACTAATCCGTCACTAAGACAAAATAATCAAGTATCATTCCGTTTGCAGGTAATATGGACAATTGTTTTAAAGGGGATTTATCCTCACAAAAACTATTTGGCTTTATTCACGTTTTCTTTTTCATTTTCATTATTATTAGTTACAAATTGCATTGTTTTGTTTTGTTAACCCGTTGCCTACGAGATTCCGTAAATCCCCATAGACTTTGTACAGGGCCCATCCGGTTCCCGTAAGCAACGGGTTAATGTTACATGTATATTCAATATTTGCAAAGAAAATTGTTTTGTTTTGTAATGATAGCACTTTCAAATGTTTTATTGATGATGGAATGAAATGGAAATTGAAAACAAAAAATAAATTGTACACAGTGCTGATCAATGTACCCTCTGACCATATGGGAGCAACTGTTTATGACTTGATAATTAATTGCATACTAGTATTTATGGCATCTGTATGGTACTTGAGAGTTAGGAGTGATATCAAATGTGTGGATATCACGTCATTAATTACACAGTCACTCACACTCACAGATTAGACACTGCATTCTATTCCCACAATATTACATGGTATGATACTAGTGCAATAAATGCTTACGTAATTGGCATACAAAAAAAATCTAGATTTCCTACACTGCTGGAATTTCTCTTAAACTCTTAACTATTAATATGCCAGCAGATATAAACCTCTCTGGATTTTATGTGTATCATTTGGTGCAGATCTGCAACTTTGGCACATTAAAGGTAAATGACATGATTGGGGGTAGTCCTCAACTTGGGCTGAAACGACTCTAGAATCAAGTAAACTATGCAAGGATTCTCCTGTGAAAATCTTGTAGTCAAACGTTCACTCATTCTAAAATAAACTATGTCAATATTACTCGTAGCACGGAAACCTGCTGTGTGACTCTCTATGTGGCTTATTTTTTATCGTCCCCGGATACAATTAAGATACTCCTATGTTTATGCTTGATTCTCCTTAAGTACACAAATTACAGACAAATCCTCCCAGGTGGGAGATCCACTCCTGCTAGTGTATAGTTGGTATATATTTCAACTCATTTGGTTCTTGAGGCATTTTCAAGTGTTCCCAATCATGTCACTAACCTTTAAAGGCAAGGTTCACCCCGACATCAAGTTGGTTTTAATAACAGCAGAACAATGAGAGAAACATATTAATGAAAGTTTGGCGAAAATCCACCAAAGGATAACGGAGTTATGAGGTTTCAAAGTTTTAAATTTGTGACGTCACATGCGAGCACCTCCCCAAATGTCATGTGATATAAATCCCATAAAAGTGCCGTTTTCTCAGAAATTTGAACATGATTTTACCTTTGCATTCAATATATTATCGGAAACATTATTTCATACATGTTTCTATGATAAAACCTCATCCAGTTATTATGAACCATTGAAAAATGGCAATTTATGGAATTTATGTTACATGACATATTGGGAGCTGCTCGCACGTGACGTCACAAATTGAAAACTTTGAAACCCCATAACTCCGTTATTCTTTGGTGGATTTTCGCCAAACTTTCATTAATATGTTTCTCTCATTGTTCTGCTTTTATTAAAACCAACTTGATGTCAGGGTGAACCTTGCCTTTAAGAGTTAACATGGCAAAGTGAGTTAACATGGCAAAGTCACAGATTTGCACTAAATAATAAAAATAACGTCCACACAGGTTTAAATCCCCTGGCATGTTAATAAACGCAAAGTTCACTCTAACGTCAAGTTGGTTTTAATAAAAGCAGAAAAATGAGAGAAATGAATAAATGAAAGTTTGGCGAAAATCCACCAAAGAATAACAGAGTTATGAAGTTTCAAAGCTTTAGATTTGTGACGTCACATGCGAGCAGCTCCCCAAATGTCATGTGATATACATTTCATAAAAGTGCCGTTTTCTCAGGAATTTGAAAATGATTTTATCTGTGCATTATCGGAAACAGTATTTCATACAGGCTTCTATGAAATAAACCCATTCAATTATTATGAACCATTTTACATGACAATTTGGGGAGCTGCTCGCATGTGACGTCACAAAATTAAAACTTTGAAACTACACAACTCTGTTATTCTTTGGTGGATTTTCGCCAAACTTTCATTAATATGTTTCTCTCATTTTTCTGCTTTTATTAAAACCAACTTGCGTCAGGGTGAACTTTGCCTTTAAGAGTTTATCAAGCATCATTCAACAGGCTCATCTTTATTCTCTGCATCACTGGGTATCAAAAGTCTCACAATCAATTGAACTTGATCAAATTTCTTCACTAAATCCTGCTACCTATAGCCCTCTCTTCTTCCTTCTATAGATGGATAGATCATGTACAACTACAATTTGTAATCTGACCTGACAGTTAGCATAATCCAGTTCTAATTCTGGGGGGCATTAGCAAAATTAATTTGACATTTAGGCTTTCCATTTTCTGCGTCAGTGGAGTAATGGAACCTTAAAGGTAGGGTGTCTCTTTTGCGAGCCTAAAAATTGGCACAAGTTGAGAACACCATCCAAGAACCTTTAGCAAAGTTTAGGAGCTTGGAGCTAGAAACTCTGTTTAGTGGAATTGTGCCCACACTGCCCGTTAGAATTTAATTTGAATTATTGTCTCGTAAAGACAAAACTTCGTAGTTAATTGAAGATCCACTAATTGGCCATTGGTTTTTTGCACATTTTTCAAATTCTAAGCAATTACTGATCCTCCTATTTCAAAAACATGTCCTTTATCAATAGTGTATGAGTGATGTTTTCCTGTGTTGTGGGGAGGGGTGCAAATGATATTTTCTGCCTTTAATGTACAGTATGCCATTAGGTACAGGATGGGATAAATGGAGCATACCAGTACAAGAGGTTGAGTGGCCCGTAAGACACAAAAGATTGATTTTGATTTAACAAGACTTGGATGAGCTCATCTCAGTGTCTGTTTTAGTCATGTAGTAAGTATGGTATAGGCCTACTGTTAGTGGGCTTGTAAAACATAAGGAGTTTGGCTTTTGTTTTGTTAAGAATAGCTGGTTGAATATTAAAATTATCTGTTAATTTTTTTATCTCATAATTGACATGTTACCTCTTATTCAAATACTTGAACTGTGAGTGTGCATATGTGTGTGTGTGTGTGAGTGTGTGTGTGTGTGTGTGTGTGTGTGTGTGTGTGTGTGTGTGTGTGTGTGTGTGTGTGTGTGTGTGTGTGTGTGTGTGTGTGTGTGTGTGCGTGTGTGAGTTTGTAATCGCCTGCCAACCGAGGGCGTTTTGGATTGATTTTACTGTACAACCGCGGACGTACCTTCCAGGGGGGACGGTCCACGTTTTTAGATCTTTGTTGTAATTGAGGTGTTAGCGCATTACAACCAGTAAGCAAGGTCTGGGGTATATACATGTAGAGAACGTCAGCATTTGGAGGTTGTGTACTGTAATGTATACGTCCGCAGTTGTCGTTCTCATTTGATAGGTAAAAATTGCTGTGTGTCCTCGGTATTCCCGTATTAACACAAACTCACACACAGATACACTCACATTAAAAATTGTATGTCCTCGGTCGAAGGTGATTACACGTATGTGTGTGTGTGTGTGTGTGTGTGTGGGTGTGTGCATGTTTGTAATGCAATGCACGCATATGGGTGGGTGTTCACTTACTGCAAGAACAAAAAAGGTCCCATTTTTTTTTCATTCTCCAATGTCAAGAATTACAGTCAAGAATTCATTAAAAAAAAATAGTATTAAACTGCATTATCCTTGAAACATGAAGTGTGGGAGAATATCTGTACCCCCCCCCCCCCTGGTAGGAATTAATTTTATTTTTCAGGGCAATTTTTATTATAGCTTTCTAGGTCTTATTTTTTTTTTTTTTTTGAGGGGGGGGGGTATTTTTCTACCACTAGGGCTACTTTTTGGTTGCACATCAGAATTTGAAGAATGAAAGATTGCCGATGTTTTAGCCAATGCTTCATCCAAAAAAGCAACCATTTAATTCATTTTTGTTTCAATGCCAAAAAAAATGTGAAATTTTTCTAAGCAAATCTGAGGGTGATTCTGAAGGAAATGGTCGCTCCAAAGCTTTGCCAGGGGCTAAATCACCCGCTGCCCTGGGTTATTTCTTACGCTGGTACCCCCACCCCCCACCCCCAGAGTGGGGGAAGTACACGCCCACTGCAAGGATTTTATGCCTGTGGTTACAAAAATTGATGACTTTCTCCCTTGGTAGGATTTGTACTGAACTGTGAATTTAAGCTGTTCAAAATGAATGAATGAATCATTCAAAACTGGCCTAATCCCCAAAGATGCAAAGCAAATTATAACTAAAAATAGAACATAATTTGAACTGCAGCCAAACAGAAACTAAACTTGGACGTGAATGTTCTATAAATATCCATACCAGAGTGCACAAGAAGCTAATTCCACCTCAATCACCCCCCCCCCCTTTTTTTTTGCTCTACACAGGAGTCAGAGATTATGATTTAAAACTAAATAAGGATTTTGGATTGAGGAATGCAACAAGCAATGTTTGATTCAAAACCTACTGATTGACAACAATAGGGGGAATATTGCATCAAAATCAGCAACAGGTAAAAAAATGAACTCATTGACACTTGAATTTCTTGGCTTTAGTTTTGTACATACATGTATACATGCTCAAATCTAAACCAGACTTTTAATAGCTTTATTATTGTTGTTGTTGGTACAGAAACAGACAAAGAGACAGAAATGCACACACACACGAACAAAATATATTTTAGCTGTCCATTTATTCCCAACACAGAACATCACCATGAACTTCAATATAAGAACTCCCATCTACAACAAATAAAACAATCGCTGGTGATTTTTGTTGGTGAAGAAACATACAGACCGAAAGACACACATACACATTCAATCAGCGGTCCATCTATTCCCAACACAAAACATCAGGGAGTTCAAGACAAGAAGACTACAACCAAAACCAATTTGCTGGTGATTATTGTTGTTGGTGCTAAAACAGACAGACTGACAGATGTGCACACACAAACAAATAATAATACTTTAACTGTCTAATGGACCGCTGAAATTGTGTCCCTTCAAAACAGAGAACAACATCAGGGAGTTTTAAGACATGAAGACTCCTCATTGACATTCATATTCACATCGGCGGTGATTACATTGTTGGTGCAGAAACGGACGGACAGAAACCTACACAATGTACAAACAAATATAGTGCAGCTGTCTATCCACTCACAACACAGAACAGGTGATCAATTTGAACTAGAAATCACCTCATAATTGGCACTTTTTAATTCAAATCCCTGGCTTGTGAAATTCTACAAATTCACAAGTTCCCACACAAAAAAAACATACAAATTCATCACAATTAAATTAGCTTCCCTGGGTTCGAGTAAAGGGTAAGGGATTTATGAGGAAGATAACTTGCAGCTTCTATCTTATGGGATATACATTTCCTGAAAACGATGATCACATATCATGAGAAAGGATAGAATTGAATATCTCTGGGGATCGCGTTTCAGACATATTTTGAGATCCCTAATTCATGATTTCCTTTAGTGAATGCGGGTGTTTGGTGTACGTGTGTGTTTATTAGTGTGCGAGTATGTCTTTCTTCATGACAACCCAGGTCTCAGCGAAGCTTTACAGATTGAGTTTGTGGTTTGCATGCCGTCAAAAAGGCTCATCCAACAGGAATTAGTTCAAATCAGTTGAAATGTGAACTCTATTATTATGTACAACATGTACATATGTACATGTAATGTATGTGAAATCCTTCCCCTTTCAAAAACTCTTCAGGACAAAACAACTTTTAGAAACACAACTGTCAAAAATCAGGCCCTGTTTATTCACTTTAGAATTTACATAACACACATACATAATGTATTTCTGTATGTATCCTTACTTTTCAAAAAGTTTTCAAGAAAAAGAAAGGTCATTCAAAAACTCAACTGTCAAAAAAATATGTAAATATTGTATAGCCCAGCATAATACAACTATTACCTTTCTAGGACTTACAATAGTGTTATGTCTTAAACTGCTTCCAAAAAGAAACAAAGACAGTTGAACACATGTAATGGGATTGGCGCTTAAGCCATTTTGATTTTGGGCAACAGAAGTGACCATGTGACTGGAATGTTCCATACTGCTAGAAATACCATGTATCTAGATACAGTTTTTAATCTAAAGAGTGGTGATTTTGAAAATTCAAATTTTCACATGATCCAATTGATTTGAGCTATGACGATGATGTACAATTAGTTAAAATGTTCTTGGAATGAACTTCAATACAAACAAAATCAAATAAATTCTGCAGACATTCCAGCTTTTGGTCTTACCTTTTCTCTCTGAGTTGGTTTTGATATCCTTTCCTTGGGTACAATCTTGCCGGCGTATACATACTGCGTGTCCGAGTGGGTCAGCTCGTAGCATCTAGCAAAGCCTCCCTGATTGTAAAGGAAGAAAAGCAATGATTGAAGAGAACACAATTATTATAGCAACAAAATGATTTGACTTGTGATAAAACAGTGAAATTTCAAATCGGATTCTGAAAGTACAATTTACCTGACTTTCACAGGGGAAATATTTGGACATACAGATATAGAAACCCTGAATAGTAAAACAAATAATCTAAATTTAAGATGTACTGCTTCCAATTCTGCTAATTTCACAAAGGCATTGTACAGTTCTTGTACATGTACATGGTGAAAACTTAATTTTCTTTTATAGATGTACATAGACATTTAGACCACATTTGTCAAAAATCAAAACTCCCCTAACATATTTGCAACACAAATTTTAGTACAAACAAGTTTGGCAGGTTTGAGTGCCTTCTGAGTTGAATTCAATCTGTGACTGAATGATGAAAAATGATGATTTAAAATGATGCACCTGAAAAATGTAAGAATATTATCAACAATGGGAAAATTATACAGACACACGTTACACTCACTCTCCATACACACGTTACACTCACTCTCCATACACTTTAAAGGTTAATAGTGACATGACTGGGAACACTTGGAAATGCCTCCAGAACCACGTGAGTTGAAAACTTGAAATGTATACCAACTATACACTAGCTGGAGTGGATCTCCCAGCTGGAAGGATTTGTCTCTAATTTGTTTACTTATGGAGAATCAAGCATGAACATACAAGTATTTACATTTTATCAGGGCACGATAAAAATAAGACCCATAGAGAGCCACACAGCAGGTTTGTCTACCACCAGGGATAATTGACATTAGTTATTTTAGAATGAGTCAACGTTTGACTACAAGATTTTCACAGGATAATCCTTGCATAGTTTACTTGATTCTAGAGTAGTTTCAGCCCAAGTTGAGGACTACCCACAATCATTTCATTTACCTTTAAGACTCACACTTTCACCACGTACTGTAGTGTGTTCGGTGTTTTACAAGACCAGAGACATGTAATAAAATGGCCTTGTGTTTGTTCTCATAAAGTTTTCTATTTTCTGCTACAGTTTCGAAAGCTAATTAGTAAGCCGTCTTGGTGGCCAGGCTATCAGCAGGGGTTTCTGGGATATCGGAGCCAAAACAGTGTGGTGCTGTTCCACCGAGATGCGAAACAGGTCGCATTTCGCTCAAGGACAAAACACAATTCTATTTGATTGCTTCTAGTATGCTCTAAAATCCCACTTAATTTCCATGCTCTTTCTTTAGTAGGTTAACACTGAGTACTTTGTACATTTAAGTTACATGTAACTCTTTAAAGGGAGAAGGCGCCAGCAACTAATAGGCATAAGTTAAGAATAAAAGTGACATTGTGAGTATTGTGAGAATTATGGTACATGGTGACAAAAACAGCCTAAATAAGGGGTACTGTGTGATACTCACCCTCATCAAGGCCCTATAAATTAGTTAATTTGTGTTCATTTTACGTCTTTGTAAGTTTTACCCTAAGACAAAACTTGCAGAAACAGCTATAGGGGGAGGAGCTTATCAATTCAAACACTGCATACATTACCACGGTGCGGCTAACACACGTCGCGTGGCATGCATTGGTCACGCATGGTCAGCTCCCTGCAGTGCACGTGCAATCTGATTGGTTGGCAAGAACTCAAATATTTTCTTAACTTAAGCCTGTTAGTTGCTGGCGCCTTCTCCCTTTAACCTTAAACGGCAGTGGCAGGAAAAAAAAATCCCACTCTATTTGGATGCTCTTTTCTAGTACAGGTAGGTTCATACTGAGTACTTCGTACATTTTATTACTTTAACTCCTCAAACTTAAAGCCACTTGCTAACATTTACCACAGTTAAAAAAAATCTGAGCTACATGATTTCCCATGCTACCAGTGTCTTTGATAAGGTCAAAAAATGAAGCCCTGAAAAAAAAGTATTTCAAAATGATTATTTAGTTCTTTAAAAAGGTGAAAATCGTAAGTTGACCGGATTCAATTGTCCATTTTCTCCCATAGACTTACTGTGTGTACACCTACGCTATTTAAACTCACCCCGAGTATGAATTGTTTATTCATGCATACCTTGCCATTGGCAGCTTAACTTTTGTATTCTAGGGTGTTTATTTGTTCATTTGATCACTACTATGTAGCTCAGATATCAAAGTTTGACAATTTTTTAAATTGAAGCTCCACAATGTTAGCCTATAAAGGGCAGTGACAGGTTTGGGAGGAATAAAAATATATATATTTTTTTTAAATCTATAGTTAAATTTACGCTTTTTATGCATAATTGTTTTACAGTTCTGTAATATAAAAATATATGAATTTATTTCATTTTAATCTCCATCATATATATTCAGGATATGCTTTAATTGCTAGCATATTTCTGAGGGGCCCTCTCAAATTATTAAAAGGATTAATGTCATAATTTATTACACATGACATGACACTAGGTCAGTACTAATCCCATTCAGGATTGTTGGTGTAGGAGTGAAAACACTAGCTTGGGATTTATAAACTTGACTCCCCACCCCATGATGGCACTCGGTTGGGAGGGGGGGAAGTGAGGCATTTTGGGGGGGGGGTACATGTACGTGTCAACACAAAAATACATGTAATTACATGCTTGTCTTGACTGATTTCTCAGATATCACATGGCAGTTTGCTGGTCAACAATAAGTTTCTGATGTATAGACGTGTAACTGCACTTTACGCACAATAAGTGCCCCCCCCTCCCCCCCTTTCCCCCCCGCCCCCCCCGGTAAATACAACACACCCATCCATCACCATTATCATGAAGTGGAATGATTTATCTTGAAAC
Organism: Eucidaris tribuloides; assembly: GCA_001188425.1. Taxonomy (NCBI): domain Eukaryota; kingdom Metazoa; phylum Echinodermata; class Echinoidea; order Cidaroida; family Cidaridae; genus Eucidaris; species Eucidaris tribuloides. The sequence goes on from JZLH01S0545059.1 coordinate 23,113, forward strand.
TGTTTACTTAATCTGAATCAAGCATGAACAAACATGTTTATACTAGCATTTTGGTTCTATCAAGCCCCGATAGAAATACTGTAGATCCCACAGAAAGCTACAGGTCACAAATAAGGCATACTTATGGAAGTTATTTTAGGACAAGTCAACTTTTGACTAATCCTTGCACATTTCACTTGATTCTAGAATATTTCCACCCCCCCCCCCCAAGTTGAGGACTACGCACCCCAATCATGTCATTTACCTTTAAGTATTACTATCAGCCTCGCGCTGTGCTATGAGTAATATTTCAAATAACTTACAAAATTAAAAGATGGCAAAAAGTGGTCATGGATTTAAAATTTAGCATGATGCTGCTGTTACAGTACAGTAGCATCATGCGCATACAATAGAGGCCAAACGTTAGGGGTAAAGCAAGAGTCATCAGTTGTATTGTACAGCGTGTCCCAGAAAAAATATCCCTCTAGTAGTGGCGTTGTCGACAGGCCTTCTGTCGGAAAGCTTGTTGAGATAACAGTATTTTGACTGAAAGACGATATATCGACAGAGATTTTATCTTACCGACAACAAAACACAGGGTATCAAAGTAATAAATCAGGACCTAACAATGTCATCTCCACAACCAATCACTTCTCAAAGCAAGCATTTTTTTCTTTCTCACACTTGCAGAAGGAAATTGAGAACCATTGTTCTGAGTGTAATCTACACCATAAGAATCTTGGTTCCCTGGAAATTGACGATGCGGTCAAGCCCAAAGTTCAAAATTCCACTGCTGCTTTCAATAGCGATGTCAGTCATCACTGGGGCCCCCTGGCAGGCTGATCATTACCTGTAGTATGTAGCCACAATACAGTTGTATTTAAACATGAATAGGTACGGTGCTGTAAGACTGCATTATGAATGTCCCAATTAATCAGACCATTGTTGTGTCGACAGCTGTGTCTGTCGGCTAAATACTTGAGGTGACATGTCGGAAGAGAAATTTCTATTTGACGATGGCCCTACCCTCTAGTAGAAAACAGAATAATTACCAAAATAAAGTTTTATACTCAATTAAGTTTACAAATTTAGAAAGCCCATTTAATTTTGTGGTTCCTGTGGAAATTTCAAAGATCTTGCTTTATTGGTTTTGAATATACAGGCTCTTATGTAACAGCAGTGCTTTCCGGCCCATTCCAAGTTAACTAAAAAGAAATGCACACTACAGGCATACATGTACCATGCATTATTCCACGCTTCACTTTCATGTCAATGACTGTGTTCTTGTTGTTATTACATGTAAACTTGTAACTAAAGTCAAGTTCATTCACTTTTTGAAATGAAAACTAATCAAAATTCAGTTCAACTGGTCATGTTTGCTTTCATAGGATGTGATCCATTTAAAGTTTGTCCTTCAATGTCAAGCTAGTAAACCTTTATTGTTCTCCTGCACATCCTTCCACCTGATTACCATTCAGGTTGATGCATTGATGTAGCCACTGCCAAACTTGGAATGGACTGAAAAGCACTGCTGTTACATGATGGACTATATTCAAAACCAAAGAAGGGAATCCAATGAAATTTTCACAGAAGTTAGAAAATAAAATGAGCTTTCTAAATATGTAAACTTAGTTGAGTATAAAACCAGATTTTGGTAATTATTTTCTTGTCTACGAGAAGGACATTTTTTTCTGGGCCACGCTGTATACAAAAACTGTTATTTATGCAAGGACTTCTGAGTCAGTGCGTACATTGCAATCTCGTCAACATGTACATGTATTGTACATCTACATGTTCTTTTTTCAAAAGAATGTGAGAATTGCATATTTCTGGTTACATGTACATACACAAAAATGAGGAGTCTCTTTCTCTCCTTCAGTCCGGTATTTTATTCTACTGCCTTCTTTTTGGTAGTTCCCTTCATGTTAAAGGGGCAAATGTTCAAAATCTCAAAACCTTTCTACAGATTGATACAAAACAGAACTTATGAGAGTCAACTTACATGTACGTGACTTGTTGTTAATATGTTTAGTGGTAAATCTTGGACTTTGTATGATCTACAAAGTTTAAGATGACCATGTATCCTCCAAAATATTGTTAAATTGTGCATACCGGTACTCTATGTGTGACTGGCCTGTGTAAATTGCAAAATACGTGCTTGATAACTAGCATATTTGGAATGTTAACACACAAGTACAGTGTACATGTATAGTGCTGAAAATACATGGGGGCTCGAGGTAATTTGCCCCCGTAATGTAAAAAAAAAAAACCCTCGAAATTGTCAAAAGAGCCCCCGAAAATTCCCATAGACACAATGTAAATTGTAGTCAAATTTTGCCACTGGTTCCAAAAGTAGCCCCCGAAAATTTAAAATTAATTTTTCCCTGACATGCATATGTACATGTACCATTAGTATCGCAATACAGACTCTATGCTTGAATATAAAGTGTCATTGCCTGAGAGCGAGAAGAATTCATAGCAGACAAAGTTGAAATGTACCAATTTAACATGTACATGTATGTATTTATGGACATTATTCGCAGAGCAGGTTATATGTCATTGTACAGTGTTCTGCACACAAATATGAAGGTGAGAACTTGTGGAGTTGTCCCTGTGTGGCACCCTTGATTGGCAAGTAATGGGTTAACTTATGTAAGGGACAGAATTTCTTTAAATTGTAAATTCTTGATTGGTACATGTACATCTAACTGATTTTGCTAAAAAGTTAATGTTATCACACAAATATTATCTATTGTTATCTAAATGGGGGGGGGGGGGTTTCAAGCGCCGTGATATTATCGCATATAGACCTGCACGCAAAGGAATGCGCGTATACGCGCTACCGTGAGACGTGTGTGATATCGAAAATATCATACGTTTTTGAAAAAATATCAGATACATCCGGGTACTTTTGTATTCGTCTACGAGTTAATTAAGCTATCCACCCGTGTTTTACACACAAATAATGTACTAAAAATTTATCCTTTTTAAAAAAAAATCACCCTATATAGGCCTGTTGTTCTTTTGTATAATGTGCTGGTTTTGCTTAATTTACTAAATTATAGAGGAAGATGTGATTTCTGTTGAATATGAAGAATTAAATGTCACACAAAGAATAAATCAGAGCAGACAGTGGTTGCCATTGAAAGACTCGATTTGTACAAAATTTTATCAAATTTTAATTTTGATAATTTTCTAGTATTTAGATAATAATGATAATATTGGATGACTTATTTTCGGTGGACACAGAAAATACTGTACTCCTTATGAAAATATCGGACTCGTCTGCGACTTGTCCGATTTTTGTCACAAGTCGTACAATATTTTCTTGTGTCCACCTCAAAGCCATCCAATATTAATATAAATATAATATAATATAAATGTGTGTGACCAAGATAATTTCTACAATCTCCAACCAAAATAACTGCTATGCTACCGGTAAGTGTAATGGCTGAACAGTTTAACTGTGCATAAAACTCTGCATGTTTGTTTGGGCCACGGAAAGTATGTTATCATTCACATCTAAGGCAGATGTTAAAGTCATAATATCTTGCATACAGTCATCTGCAACACAATACTGTACAGTGTACAGGACACTGCACTTGGACACTCTGTACAGTACATGGCAATGGGCTACTATAGACTAAACTCTTCACGGCAGCCTAGACTGTTGTCACCAGGCTGATGGATCAAAATGAGATGATTACCATTAAAGGGCAGTGACATGATTGGGAGGATACTTTAATAGTTAAATGCCCCAAGAACCAAACGGGTTGAAACACACACTGGCTGGAGCAAGCTGAGAGCATTTGTCTTGAATTTGTAATATTGAGAAGAAACAAGCATTGAATACCATTACTGAATTAATGTTATGTGACCCTGATGGAAATTGAAGCCATATAAATCCGTCCAAATACGTAGCGCTATCCGCATCTCCAACATCATAATTATCCAATTTCTTTGTTACAATTCTTATTACCGTGAAAAGTTAAAATTTATTGTCCGGAAGGACATGAATATAAAAAAATTCGAGTAGAAAAATAATTGTTTCATGCCCTGAAGACATTAAATAAAATTAAATAATATAAAAAAAAATATACTACATGATATATTATATTCATCCCGGAATCCCTGTTCGGTGGCTCCATCTATTTTTGTTGTTTGAAAAAGCACATTTGAAGTGAAACCAAATTAATAGTACTATTGAATGATAAAATAACAATAAATTTCTGCTTATTTTTGAATAATTTTGCATAAAATTCACCATAACTTATTTAATGGAGCAACAGTTAAAAATTCTGTGTAGAGTATTATTAACCAAGCTACTCTACAATAAGCAAACGAAGATCAAAATTGGTTGGAGAACATGCAAGTGAATAGAAGCTTTTTAAAAATTTATTTTTGATTTTGAATAAATTTGCATAAATTTGCCTAATTAATTTTAAATTTGCATAATTGATTAATTTACACAATTTTGTTGTAGGAAGTCTAAGCCCCCACCTAGCCCTATCATGATAACAAACAGAATGAAAATCAGTCAACGAAATGTGAGAGAAGAGTAGCAATTTTTGTTATTTTTGGGATATTTTGCATTAACATTACATAATTATAAATGAGTATAATTTCAAAATTCTGTGTAGAAGTTTAATGTGCATTACTCAGCCCTACCAAATAAAGTTAATCACAATTAAATCCGTTAAATGAAGGGAAAGCAATTTTTTGTGATTTCAAAAAGTTGTGTAAATTTGATAATGATTATTTTAATTTGCATTATTGCATTAATTTCAAAATTTGTGCAAAGTCGTTGAAGCCCCCACCTAGCCCTATCAGATCAACAACAGAATGAAATCGCGTCAAGAATGTGGGAAAGAAGCATTTCTGTATATTTTTTGGGGATAAATTTGCTTAAATTCATAATTAATCAATGGATAAATTTCAAAATTCTCGTGTACAAGTTTGCATGCTGCATAACTCAGGCCTACCAACATAAAGCAGATCAAAATCAAAATCGGATGAAAATGAAGGGAGAAGAATCATTTTTTGTGATTTCGAATAACATTTGCATAAATTAAAAATATAATGAATTCTTCTATGATTCTGTTACAAGTTTTAAATCCCCACCTAGCCCTATTATGAAACAATCAGAAATCAAATCGTTGAAAATTGACAAGAAGAAGCATTTCAACTGTGGACGAACCTCACGCAGTCGCGGAAGCACGACGGCCGGGCAAGACGCGCACGACCGGCTTATTATCTGGACTGTCCGACGCCTACGGACGGAAGGACGGACGGACGGACGGACGGACGCCGGACGCCACGCCATGGCATAAGCTCATCGGGCCCTTCGGGCCGGATGAGCTAAAAATTGTATAGGGATGAAATCTTTGACCATGAGATTTTCAAAGCACAAACTTTTTTTTGGGGGGGGGGGGGCATCACTTGACAATCAAAATTTTATTTGCCCAGTTGGGCAAGTAACTCTTATTTTTTTAATCTTTCCATTGCCCGACATAAAATTTAATTCACTTGCTCAATTGGGCAAGTAAATTTTACCATTTTGATCTTTCCCTTGCCCGACGTGAAATCTCACTTGCCCAATCGGTCAGGTAAATTTTAAAATTACGATCTGTCTCTTGCCCAATATGAAATCTCACTTGCCCAATTAGACAAGTAAATTTTATAATTTTGATCTTTCCCTTGCCCAACATGAAATATCACTTGCCCAATTGGGCACATAAATCTTAACATTTTGATCTTTTCCTTACCTAACGTGAAATTCTACTTGCCCAATCGGGAGTGCAAATTTTACAATTTAATCTTTCCCTTGCTGACGTGAAATATCACTTGCCCCATTCAAGCGGGCAAGTGGAACTGTGGACTAGTGTCAACCCTAATATAACCATCACCACTATCCTCACTGAAACACGAGTAAGAGAGGAAGTCAGTGTGAAAGACTGATGGCATCATCTTGGCCAAAAAAAATGTTGCTCGAAAATTCCGATCTTCATTCACATCATGTACCGGGAAAAAGACTCAAAATTCGACCTCACCACATCACGCACAAGCAATACTGTACACACACCACACACAACATGGTCTTGTATTCATTTAGAATGCATGCATGTACACATACTGCTGTACATGTATTTGGGCAATTATGTACATAAAGTGAGCCTGCATTCACAGACGTCGAAAGAGTAGACAGAAGATGTAGTTCCTAATCATCAATAATGTGGAGCTACAGTAGTGGTGTGTGGGTGCATCTTGAGCTTTTACGACATACATGTGTGCAGCATGACAACTGCAACAATCCCATTTCTTCTTCAAGAAAGATTCACTTGACTCATGAGCAGCCATCAATGATATTGAATTTATAATCATGCGGAGACATTCAGTGTAAGGATTCCTACGGTCTACGTTACTGTCTCACAAAAGCACCGATGAGGATAGAATTGTTTAAATAGAAAGCTCGACTATTTTACATAAATTTTGACAGTAATACTGCTGCTACAACAACAACTACTACTACCACTACTACTACTACTACTAATACTACTACTACTACTACAGTACTACTACAATAAGAAGAAGAAGAAGAAGAAGAAGAAGAAGAAGAAGAAGAAGAAGAAGAAGAAGGGTAATAATAATAAATAATAATAATAATGATGATGATGATGATGATGATGATGATGATGATGATGATGATGTTGTTGTTTTATCAATTGCTTTAATATGCTTAATATGCTCCATTCCCGAGTCATTCCTGGCTATTATTAGACCTGGAATTGGAAACAATGTTGTACATCTACATGATGTAATTCCAAAATACATGTACCATCCAGACATTGAAAACTACTATACCTACATGTACATGAAAGGAGAGAAGAAAGTTTGGAATGATTCTGCAGTGCACAGGTTGAATCGATGTTTTGATCATTGATGATGCAATGTGTAAATGTAGCAGTCAATATTTCACCAACATTTTCAATGCCAGATCATTTTAATTTACACACATACACTGACATGTATTCATACTAATCTGACAAGTGTTAACATCTGTTCTAAATTGTCCCATCAGATGTCAATTGCAAGGCCAATGACAAATAGTTTTAGGAACACACCCTTGACATCTAATCATCAACACATCAACAAAATGGAAATGCCCAAATAAAACTATGCCAATATAAAAAAACTATGCAGCAGGGATGGGGAGGGGGTAATACAATATGCCAATTTGCCCCACCCCAGAAATATTACTGTGAACTATACTGAGAACGGTTCAACAGATCTGGACAGGGAAGCTGAGAAGATAAAATTAAAGGTTAGTGACATGGTTGGGAACACTTGAAAATGCCTCAAGAACCAAACGAGTTGAAATATATATGAACTATACACCAGCTGGAGTGGATCTCTCAGCTGAAAGGATTTGTCTCTAATTTGTTTACTTAAGGAGAATCAAGCATGAACATAGTAGTATTTGAATTTTATTGGGGCACAATAAAAATAGAACCCATAAAGAGCCACACAGCAGGTTTGCCTGCCACGAGGGATGTAGATATTAGTTATTTTAGAATGAGTCAATGTTTGACTACAACATTTTAACAGGAGAATCCTTGCATAGCTTACTTGATTCTAGTTTCAGCCCAAGTTGAGGACTACCCCTAATCATGTCCTTTACTTTTAAGTAATGACTAGACACCTCCTACGTATTTCCACTCCTTGCTGTGAGCCATTTGGACAAGAATCAAAATACACTGACTAGTGACTTGTCTCCTCTTTTGGGGTTTTATACAATTCACTGATTTTTCCTGATTTACATTAAATGACTATTTTTCAAATTAATTCCAAATTCCCTGACTTTCCCTTGAATGTACAAAAGGAGCTTATATTTTTATACTAGGTTTTCCCCTCCATGATTTTCAAGTTCAGAAAGAAGGCCTGAACACTTGTGCATGTATTGAAAAAAAAAAAACAATCTACCGGTATATCCAACTGCTGACTAAAATGTGATTACTATTTGTTCCACAGTACCAGTACAGATACAAGGGAAGGGATTTGTACTGTTTTCTTGTGAACTGTCCTTCAACCCAATCATGCCCCCTACCCCACTGTCAGGTCATGAGACACGGAATAATTCATCTTAATTTGTTTTTAACCCCAAATCTTCAACTATTCAACTGCCTTAGTAAAAGTGTGATTACCTCTTATTCTACCTCCCCCACCCCCTACCCCCACAATCCACAACCCCCCTCCCCAAACCATAGCATTCACACCACACAACCTCCAGACAAACCCTATGTGTCATTTATTTTGCCAATGTTTGCTGACTTGTTTTTGCCAGGAGAATTTAGGGACAGGATTAAGCGGTTCACCTTTTTTGCACGAGATCTCGACGGGATGACTCACGATTTGACAAGCTAGCAACGCAGGAAATAGGGAAATTGGGGGCCGCTGTGCTTTTCTCCAAACTTTTTTTTTTTTTGTGATCGTTCTGTTAAAATACAGCCAAGTTATAGCAAAGGGCTGTAAAAGTTAAATATACATATGTGACCGTCACCACGATACCCTGATAAAGTCGCACATTTTATGAAATATAAACATAGAAAAAACAAATTATACATTTGGTGAAAATATAAATATTCAAACTTTTGCAATTTATGAATGAAGGTCATAATCCTTTTGATTTTTTTAGGACACTTCACTCTTAAACTTTATAATACAGATGACTTTTCATAACTCGATGTTGCACAAGTCGATTTATCACCTATGTCAAATATTTTTGACAGTCCCAATTTACTCTGTACTTTTTGAATGGGGAGTTTTTCTTCTAAGTCAATTTTTTTTAAATCGAATATCGCCTATCTCGAACATATAAGGAAAATGGGTTGACCTTTTGATCTCTGCCTGTCAGCATGACTGAAAAGATGTCATAAATTTCCCATTTCCTCTCTGCCTTTCTCATTTTTTGACAGCATCAATTTCCCTAGATACATGTTTCTTCATCTCTAACATAGAATTGTATACAAAACTGTATAACTCGAATTTCATTTAAGTCGACGTGATTAGTGTGGTAACCAGCGATTCGACTTAGGCGAAGTTTACCGTATCACAATTACAATACTGGCACTTTCCTTTACCTTTGGGTCATGTGACTGTATCAAGTATCATGTTGACGGGTCACATTAGGGCAACTCCAGGGGTTGATAGTACATGTAAGTTGCTTTGAAAAGAACTCAGAAAAATCAGAGGAATAGATTGGTGAAAATTTGAGAAAAATTAGACGAGTAGAAATGAGAATATGAATTTTTGAAAGTTCCAAAAATTATTACGAAATGAGCAACATTGTGGCATTCATTACGAACAACCGTCCATTTGGTCTCTTCACAAAAAATGTTCATTTTTTTTTTTTTTTTATTTGTGCATGAACATACACACTTTACACTGAGAAACTTGTAAAATAGCATTAGTATGAAAATATGTTGAGTACAGAGATGAAGAAATATTATAGAGAAAATGGAAATTTAGTGACATTTTGTGTAGAGACCAAATGAAGGGTTCCTTGCATAGAACTACACAGAGTTGCCAGTTTGCAAAGATGTAAGAATCTTTAAACTTTCATTTGTCCAGTTTTTCTCAAACATTCACTACATGTCTTTTGCTGACTTCTATTGAAATCAACTTGCTATCGGCTTGGAAGTGCCCTTTAAATAGTATACAGCTGAGTTACAATTTTTACACGTAGCACAGGGCAATGAAAGTTAAATGTTGACTCTTCGTCTTATGCTGCAAGATTACACTGCATTGGTTATGTACAGTACACGAAGCCCTTTCAGCTGTTGCACATACGTGGGGAAGCCAACAGAAGTCATTGTACCGCAAAACAGTTTGAGCTGATGTGGTACATACGTCAATCAATCAAACTGCCAAGATGACTTCATCACCTGACCATTGTGTAGGGATGACAGATGTCACTTAATCTTAGTTCTATGTTTTTGTTTTAATACGGGATATGCCAAATGACGACACTTGAGAGGTAGGAAATGACATGGGGATTTGTAAGACATTTATGATCTTTACGAGTTTGACTAGGGTATGTAGTAATTTTTAACAGTGAAAACCCCATACATAAATTTGTAAACTAATGGGGCAATAGTTCGGCCAAGATTTTCAGTGGAATGCTTAAATGGTGATCTGATGTGGCGAGAGTTGATGTAAAACAAAATAATGTAGCAGTCTGCAAACATTTACTATAAGGTTTGATTTGCTTTAACATCCCATAATCTAGCCCCTGTGACAAGATACATATACATGTATCTCCTCGGGTTCATAATCATTTCAGACAATACTTAAAGCCCACATATACATGTGCAGTTTTGATAAGTGATAAACAAATGAAATACTTTGCTATGTTTTTAAATAGACCGACATGATCTATCATTGCCCTGAAAATTGCTTGATTTGAATCTCTTCCATTTTTGAGAAACTATACTCAAAATGTAAAATCTCTGGGAGACACCCCCCCCCCCCCCACTGTCATTTCCCATAGGTTATGAACACACCGACACAGGTCTGCTCTCTGATAATTTAAACATCACAATTTGTCACTGTAAACAATTTTCAGTAGGTTTGGTGTTGTTAGCGGCTTCGGTCTCGGTCAGTCAAGTCTCGGTCTCGGTCTCCGCTGAGCCGGCCTTAGATACAACGCTGTTTTTTTTTTCTACAGAAAATAATTCATAGCGACACAGCTGGGTGTTAAACATGGCACATAGAGAGTTAACACTTCAATTAGTGAGAAAAAAAAATCATATCCTCTCTACATTTACATCTGAACTTCTCCCTGACCTAGCCTACAGCCTTTCTCAAGGAAAAAACAGAAAAAGATTTAAACAAATAACAAGACCTTGCATCCTAAGCTCATGGGCAAGAAAAAAAAAACACTCAGTGGCTGTGACCATGAGTGAATCATTAAGTAGGAGAGGAATCCCGTAAACAGATGTGGACAAGGAGAAGAAAAGTTCTACCGGCTGGTCTGTACTGTCATTTTGCATCTACCTCAGAGCGTGTATTTTGGCAAGCAGTTGTCCAGGCTAGACAGTGAACAGATGTCGTCGGTTGACTGGCAGTAGGGCCCTGCATACGTTACCAAGAGAAGGGCCTTAAAGGCAAGGTCCACCCTGACGTCAAGTTGTTTTAATAAAAGCAGAACAATGAGAGAAACATATTACTGAAAGTTTGGCAAAAATTCACCAAAGAATAGTGGAGTTTATGAACTTTCAAAATTTAATTTTGTGACGTCACATACGAGCAGCTCCCCATACATGTATATCATGTAGTATTAATTCAATAAATTGTCATTTTTTCATTGGTTCATGATAATTGAATTTTTTCCACACATGTAGAAGCATGTATGAAATAATGTTTCTAATTATACATTGAATGCACAGGTAACATCATTTTCAATTTTCTGAGAAAATGGCACTTTATGGAATTTATATTACATGACAATGGGGGAGCTGCTCGCATGTGACGTCACAAAGTCAAAACTTTGAAAGTTCATAACTCCACTATTCTTAAGTGGATTTTCACCAAACTTTATGTTTCTCTCACTCTTTTGATTTTATTGAAACCGACTTGACGTCAGGGTGGACCTTGCCATTTAACAGTAAATTGTCTCTTACATGTACTTGAAAACCATTGGCTCTTTTCACACGAAATCAATGAAGTGTGATATTTTTAGATCCTTCTCTCAGTCTGTTATGTGCAAATATCAAATAGGGCAATATCTCTCAAATTAGAGAAAATTTACTGTTAAGGCCCTTTGGTTGGGAACACATGCTAGGACCCTTCTGCTGGACAACCAGCAACGTATGGAACAGACTATGTACATTAGG